>PVHX01002441.1:113736-140676 GCA_004024805.1 Geosciurus inauris
AGCCTGTAATCCCAGCACTCAGGGAGGCTGAGACAGGAGAATCGCGAGTTCAAAGCCAGCCTCAGCAATGGCGAGGCACTAAGCAACTCAGTGAGACCCTGTCTCTACATAAAACACAAAATAGGGCTGGGGATGTGGCTCAGTGGTCGAGTGCCCCTGAGTTCAATCCCCGGTACCAAAAAAAAAAAAAAAAAACAAAGTCAGCCTCAGTAACTGAGTGATATAACCTGTCTCAAAAGAATAAATAAATGAAAAGGACTGGGATGTAGCTCAGTGGTAAAGTTCCCCTAGGGTCAATCCCCAGTGAAGAAGGAGGAGGAGGAGGAAGAAAAAGGGGGAAGGGTAGGGGTAGGAGGAAGAGGAAGAAGGAGGAGGAGAAAGAAAGAAAAGAAAATGGAAAGAAAAGACTACTAGGACAATATGAGCTCTTAAATGTATAAACTGGCCACCATATGACCCAGATACACCACTCCTCCGAATTTATTCTAAAGAATTAGTCAGCAAACTATAATGATACAAGCATACCCGTGTTTATAGCGGCACAATTCACAATAGCCAAACTATGGAACCAGTCTAGGTATCTGTTGATGGAAGAATGGATAAAGAAAATATGGTATATATACACATGGAGTTTTATTCAGCCATGAATAAGAATGAAATTATGTCATTTGCAGGAAAATGGGTGAAACGTGAGATCATTATGTTGAGCAAAATAAGCCACGTTCAGAAAGTCAAGGGTTGTATGTTTTCTCTCACATGTGGAAGCTAGAGAGGAAAAAGGAAAAGAAATAGAGGGTGCAGAGGATCAGTAGAATAGAGGAAAGGGACCAGAGAGAGGAAGAAGGGGAGGGAAAGGGGAAATACAAGTGAATTATACTGGTCAAGTTATATGTTATATTGTGTGCATATATGAATATGTAATAATAAATCCCACCACTATGTGCAACTATAATGCACCAAAAATGGAAAATTTAAAATAAAATGAATGTTAAAACATATATAAACTGGACCATATGAACCCCAACTTAAAGCTTAGAAGAAAGTCTAGCTCCTTATCCTGGTCCCTAAAGTTCTGCACAGCCTGGCTCATGGTATTGCTCCAATCCCAAGTCAAACCATTCTCATAGCACTTCATATTTCATCAAGATTGTTCCCACTCCAAGGCCTTTGCACCTGCTACTACCAATGCCTAGAGGGCTCTCCCCCAATTCTTCTCACTACTGTATCCCTCTCATCTGTCAGCTCAAATGTCACTCTTCAGAGAAGTTTTTCCTAACTCCCTAATAAGAGTAGTGCATGCCTCTTCCGGTTAACTCTTCTTACATTACCCACTTTATATTCCTCAAAGCATTTATCATAATCTATAATTAGCTTCTTAATTTGTTTGCTTGCTTATTGTTGATGTCTCCCAATAGAAGTTAAATTGCCAGAGGACAAGGGACTGAGTCTGGTTTGTTCTCCACAGTTTCCTTAACTCCTAGAACAGTGCTAGGCACATAGTAGGTGCTCAGTAAATAGTCATTGAATGATTAAATGGAATGGATGAATGAATGCACAACTCTTAAAGGAATGCCGATAACAGGTTGGGGAACAAGAAGGCCTGGGTAGCACTAGGAAGAGAAGAGATAGTGGATATTTAAGGGGAAATTCAAAGAGTGAATAAAGAAATATCATTTAGTGACACTGTATCTCAAAACTTAAAAAAAAATTGATGGGTGGGGTAGCGCATGTCTGTAATCCCAACAGCTCAGGAAGCTACAGTAGAAATATGGCAAATTCAAAGCCAGCCTCATCAATTTAGCGAGGCCATAAACAACTTAGTGAGACCCTGTGTAAAAATAAAAATAAATAAACAAGTAAGGGATGAGGATATGGCTCAGTGGTGAAGCATCCCTGGGTTCAATCCCTGGTACAAAAAAAAAAGAAAAGAAAGAAAGAAAGAAAAAAAGAAAAGAAGGATCAGTGTCATTGACGAGGGGATTGTTAGAAGGAGAGAGAACAAGTGAGCATCCAGGATGAACTTGAGGAAGGCACAACATCGCAGAGAAATGGTTATCCCAAACAGGTGTTTAAAGGGAGAGAGAAGAAAGAGGTTTTCAGGAAGGGTAGAAAATACAAAGTAAAGTCTCAGAATAAAGGAAATAATGCTTAAGAGAATGAGCACAGGATTTGAGACCAATCCAATAGATTTGAACTTCAGCCCTGGGTCTCCCTCCTACCAGCTGCTTGAGCCTAGTCAAATTCTAGACCATGCCAGAGTCTCAGTGACCTTTCTAAAATGACTGGATGTGGCCCACAGCTCTTCCTAGATTAAATAAGAGGATAAACTGTGAGGGTGACATTCCTGTAATATAGGTCATGTTGTTGAGCATCCGGACTGATTGGACTGATCTGTGAATCTTCTACCTTAATTCCATCCCATTCTGAAGCTGTTCTTGTATCAGGGGATATTTTACCTGGAGTCCTTGGAGCAGTTATTTAGAAAAACTGCCCTACAGTAAGAGAACTTTCAGTTATGTTATGTTGAAGCACATTGTAAACTGTGGAGTCTTAAAAAAAAAACAGGTGAATATAGAATCAATCAAAATTTAATAAAATCTTTGCAAATGACTTAGCAAGTGGGAACTGAAAAAGAATTGTGGTCCCTTCATTTGTGCTTATTATCTCCTGGGTCTTCTTTCCCACTTGAAGTTTTCTCCCTTGAAAATGCTTCCCATTCTTTGTTCAGGCTTCTTTCATTTCTCTCTCACTCAGCTCAACAAACTCTCTTTTCATTTTATGGGTCACTTCCTCTAGGATGCCTTTCTGAAATTATTTGCCCTTATCTTTCCTCCTGTCAATAGAATTCTCCATCTTCCCCTCTTGGTGAATGCACCTTACCTGCCTTACTCCTCTCCCTAATTTAGTAATGACAGATTTTAGTTGATGCTGGCTACACTTTACCTGTCTTATCATACTGCCTTAAAGGCAGGGACCATGACTGTTCTAACATCTGTCTCCCAAACACTTCCTCATACCCCTCTCAACTTTCTAACTCTCCCCGTTGAAGGCTTAAAGACTTGTGGATCACCTAAAAGGACAGCAATGATACTGATAATAGATGGGAGAGTAAATGAAAGGAGAGAAGGAAAAAGAAAGGAAGAGAAGAGGAAAAAAAGAAAGAGAGAGGCTAAGGCCTGTCCTACCTCTGATGTTCCCCAATGTTGCGAGTGGAAAGGGGTGAGAATAGTTATGTGGGAGGCACTCACATTAAGGAAGGAAATATGTATGCTAACAGAGAGGCTGGATTCAGTCTTAGTCAGCCAGAGCAAGCGAAGTCAAACCAACACACATGAAATCACTGCCACCCTTCCCGCTCTCTGCAGAAAGAACAAACTCAAATGGGTATTATAGGATCAAGTGTAGAGTTGTTGGGGAATCTAGAGAGGGAGGGAGAAGGTTTTGATAAGTGAGATGTTTTCTGGCAAAGTCTGTCTCCAAATGCCTTTTCCCTTACCAGTGTCCTAGAACCATTAGGTATAACTCATGATAACCAGGGTGTAGAATCCTCATCATCTAGTTATAGAAGGGAAATGACAACTAGTCATGAGCTTCTTCAGCAAGACTGAGCACCATGTCTCATATCACATGAGCATTCCCTAAGCACCATGCCTGGCACTGGCCAGTGGAAAGATTATTTATTTTTATTTTTTTATTTTTTGGTACTGGGGATTGAATCCAGGGGTGCTTCACCACTGAGCCACATCCCCAGCCCTTTTTATTTTGAGACAAGCTCTTGCTAAGTTTCTTAGAGCCTTGCTAAGTTGCTGAATCTGGCCTCCAATTTGTGATCCTCTTGCCTCAGCCTCCAGAGTCACTGGGATTACAGGCTTGTGCAATCATGCTCAAGGAGGAAAGACTATTGATTGAAAAGGATAAGAATGTCCTTGTCTGGAATTTAGAGGGTATCAGCAGAGTCAAAGGATCCTCTCACTTTGCTCAATCAGTAATGAGTAATTCAACAACTGAGAATAGATTTACCAGGATACCATGCCAGGCACTGTTCCCTGTGCATGTCAAGCAGCAGTGAACATGAATGTTAGGTTCCTATTCCTATACTGCTTACCATCTGTTGGATAGAAATAGTAAATAGTCCATTGCAGACACTCACAAAGGTAGTGAAGACAATAAGTCCAAGTAAGGAGATAGTGAATGCCTTTGAGGAAAACTAGTTGAGATATAAATGGTAAAGAAGTCCTCTCAGGGGGGGCTGGGGTTGTGGCGCAGTGGTAGCGTGCTCGCCTAGCATGCGTGAGGCACTGGGTTCGATCCTCAGCACCACATAAAATAAAATAAAGATACTCTGTCTGCCTGCAACTAAAAAATAAATATTTAAAAAAAAAAAAAAAAAAAAGAAGTCCTCTCAGGGGACTGAGAGTAAGGGTCAGTGGTAGAGGGTTAGCTTAGCATGCACAAGGCTCCAGTTCAATAGCCTAGCACTGAAAGAAAGAAAAAAGTTCTCTCGTGAATATGTTACCTTTGGATTGAGACGACAATGAAAAGATAAAGAGCCATGTGAAGCTCCAGAGGAGGAGGGGCCCAAGGAGAAAGAAGGAAAAGACTGTGCTATGAGATCAGCCTTGGCATGCTCAAGGAACAGAAAATATAAGGCACTACAGCTAGAGCAGAAAGAATGAAATGGGAGGGGCCAGTCCACCTACACACCCCATCATGCAATACAATGGTTTCCCCTTGCTAAACACTGGAACCACCTGGAGAGCTTTCAAAACTATGGATGCCTGGGACCCATCACAGGAGGTTCTGTTTAATTGGTTTGGATGATCACCTGGACATTAGGAGTGTA
Source organism: Geosciurus inauris (assembly GCA_004024805.1). Lineage (NCBI taxonomy): Eukaryota > Metazoa > Chordata > Mammalia > Rodentia > Sciuridae > Geosciurus > Geosciurus inauris. The sequence goes on from PVHX01002441.1 coordinate 118,580, forward strand.
AAGGTTTATCAGATGATTCTAAGGTGCCACCAAGATATTGAACCATTGACAAGACTTTGTGAGCCATGGCAAGGCACTTGGATTGGTGATAGTAAATACAAGCTTCCTGAAGAGGCATTTTCCCAGTGTCCAAGCCCAGATCCAGAAAGAACTCATTATCTAAGAGGCTTTGAAGGTGGGGATGAAGCCAGGAAAATGAAGTAATCTAAAGGGGACTGACAAAAAGGCCAAGAGAGACAGCAAAATCTAGAAATAGGATATATTTGGAGGCATGAAAGCAGACAAGTACAGACAGACTCAGAAAGTCCAGAGACTGAGGGAGAAACAGCAAACATGTATTAGTTTCTTAATACTGCTGTAACAAATTGCCACAAACACTGGCTTGACACAACATACATTTATTATCTCATAATTCTGTAGTTCACAAGTCTGAAAAGGGTCTTACTGGGGTAAAATCAAGGTGTCAGCAGGACTCTGTTCCTTTGGGATGCTCTAGAGGAGAAGCCATTTCCCTGGCTTTTGTAAGCCTTTCTTATAAGCCACCCACTTCCTAGGCTCCTGGTTTCCTCAATCTTAAAAACTAGCAATGTCAGGCCAGGCAATTTTTATTATTATTATATTTGTAGTTGTCGATAGACAGCGTGCTTTTATTTTGTTTACTTATTTTTATGTGGTGCTTTGAGGATATAACCCAGTGCCTTACATATGCTAGGTAAGCACTCTGCCACTGAGCTACAGTCCCAGCCCTGGCCAAGTACTTCTCATGCTGCTATCTTTCTGGTTCTTCTTTCTGATTCCACTTTTCACTTTTAAGAACCTTTATGATTACCTTAGACCCACCTGTATATTCTGGAATAGCCTCCCTACTTTAAGTTCAACTGATTACCACATACAATTCCATCTGCAAATTAATTCTCCTTTGCCACATAAGGCAACATTCACAGTTTCCAGGAATTAGAACATGGCATCTTTGGAGGGCTATTATTCTACCTATTGTAGCATAGCCGTGTACCTTTCACAAACAGATCATATCTGTAGTCTTTTGCTTGAGTTTTATCTGTGTGTTGTATGAGTGTTGAGCTAGGAGAATCATTCCAAAATGAATATGCTTGTTTGTTTGTTTATCACAGTGTCATATTTGGGTATCTCCCTAATAGGTTCGGGAGAGGAGGAAGAAGGGTGCCTGGAGGGGGTGCCTAATAAAGTGCTGCTGCTCCACAAAGACTTGCTGCTCTTGTATTGTTGTTATTATTGACAATAAAACTAATGACAGAGTGTCTCTTTGCATGTTTTGTTTGAGTATGCCCATCTGTCTCTAAATAATCCTGGGTGTCCACTCTGGTGATATTTAATGTATATCTGTGATGTTAGGACTACAAATGTTCCTGTGTCTATAAGCTTGTGCACATTTGGGCATTTGAACATCAGTGAATGCACACACATGTTGTACAATAGTGCATGATCACAGATATATACACCTAGATATTTATTCATTCACAAACCTCCAAGGGTATCCAGGCAGAAAGGCCTTGCATGAGACAGCCAGAGAAACTAGGAAGAGGAGAGAGCAGGGAGAAAAGGAGAGGAGAGAGGAGAAAAAGGAAGGAAGAAGAGAGAGAGAGCTTAAGATGAGAGAAGGCACAAGAAAAGATCAGAAAAAAAAAATCAGAAAGCAGGAGGGAGTTCTAGTGATCTGCAATTAGTTAAAAAAAAAAAAGGCCTGGGTGGCTCCACTTCTGGTCTTCTTGCTGTGTAAATTTGGCTATACCAACTCTCTGGGCCTCAGTGAAATAGATAATCCTTAAGTCGGTTCCAAAGGAGGCAAAGAGAAAAATGGAAATAAGAACACACACAGGGAAAAGTTGAAAAAGAATCAGAAGGAGAGACACAAGGAGTTAGATGGAGAGAACCTGGAAGTCAGATTAGAAAGAACTGAGACTCCTCGAGGCAGGAGTGTGGCGTCTGCCAGAGCTTCAGAGTGTTCTTAAGCCCTTAATAGGCAAGGCAGGGAGATACAGGGAATGACAGTCACACATCAACACTCAGAGGCTTCCTAAAGCCACACAAACCAGGATACCAGCTTCCGGCCCTCAACCCCCAGATGTAGGTGTGCCAGCCACCTGGAATGACTCACACCCTGGCAATGTGGGCATACATGCCAAGAGCGAGCCTGGGCACCGTGCCCACCCGCACTCCACAGGCCTGAGAAGGGGGAGATAATATTCAGGATCTTCAATAGGGGACAGGGGGCTACCCTCCCCACACAAGTCTACCTTACTCCCAGAGCGCCCCCTAGTGACTACCTCGTAGGCTTTGGGATCCAGGTGTCTTATTCTCCCTACCCTCCTCCCCCAAACCTTACTGGGGAAGCGGGAGAACCTGATGAGGTTACGCAAGATCTGCTGTTTACCTCCCGCAGGAGCCTCCTCCCTCCCTATAAAACTTGACGTGGTGTGGTGGGAAGACTCGCCAAGACCGAGACTCTGGTTGAAGTGAGAGGCAATCCCAGGAGCGGGGGAGAACAGCGGCATAAAGTTAATGCGGGAGACAGAGAGAGAGGCATCCAGTCAGCAAGCAGCAGGGGTGGTCCGCCATCTGCGCGCTCGTAGGCGATCGCGGTGGTCGCGCAGGGGGTGGCTCCCAGACCCCAGCTTCCCATGGAGGCGCCTGAGCTGGGCCCGGGGCTGGTGGAGCGTCTGGAGCAGCTGGCAACGTGTCCGCTGTGTGGGGGCCCCTTCGAGGACCCAGTGCTTCTGGCGTGTGAGCACAGCTTCTGTCGCGCGTGCCTGGCCCGCTGCTGGGGGAACCCGCCGCCCGCCGGCACCGAGGCATCCCCCACCGCCTGCCCCTGCTGTGGCCTGCCGTGTCCCCGCCGCAGCCTGAGGTCTAATGTGCGGCTGGCGGTGGAGGTACGGATCAGCCGCGGGCTGCGGGAGAAGCTGGCCGAGCCCGGTGCCCGCTCGGGAAGACGCCGAGGGGGCCGTATCCCAACCATGGGCTGCCTGGACCCGCACGGAGAGGTAGGTGTCTTCGAGGGTCACCAGCTATTAATGGGGTGGGGAGGGCTTATAAGTTCCCTGGCGAAGGCAGGAACGGTACTTCGCACCCAAAGTCCTTGTGGAAGTTTAGGTAAGGGTGAAGTTGAAGAAAGAAAAGCATAGAATGAGGAGGCGGGGTCTGACCCGGTCCTCAAGGTGAGAGGTGCCAGGAAGGACGATGGGAAGGGATTGACAATGTTCGGGGAGGAGGAGGCTGGACAGATGCTGAGAAATTAACTGGAGAGAAGAGGTTGGACAGGAAGAGACAGGTGGGTGGTACACAGAACACGGGACCCCTTGAGATCCCGCAAAGAGCACGGAAATTGTAGAAGCTTGGACTGGGCAGCCCTGAGGCGTCCAGGACGAGCAGAGCTGGCGGAGGGGAGGCATCCTCCGCGCAGAAGGGCGAGTGATCAGGGCTAGCACAAGTAGGAGGCTCCAGAGGAGGGTAAGAGATATCTGAACGGGCGTAGGAGAGTGGGAGAAGGCGGAGAAAACGCACGAGTGGAGAGACGGGAGAGGAGAGGACTGGAAAAGGTCGGAAAAAGGAAGGGGAGCAGATTCAATAGCCCCTGTAGCGTCGGGGGGTGCGGGCTGGTTCCCGGACTCAGACCTTAGCCGAGCTGTGTGTTGTTATTGTTGTTTTCAGCTCCTCCCAGGTCCTCAGGCGGGGGCGGCGACAGGTGGAGGCTAGGTCCGGGAGAACAGCCCTCCCTTTGGGGCCTCTGGCTTCTCTCCACGTACCAGCTTTATTCATCGCCTCCACGCCTCGACCCCTCATAGCCCGGTACTCCTTGGCCACCAACCAACTCCATTCCCTCGCCCGACCCCCAGGCGTCTGAGACTGGCTTCTCCCCAGCAGCCTAGCCGGTCTTGGGTCTTGCTTCAGCTCTTTGAAGTCTTCATAGACCTAATTAGTCTTGGTGTAATTGGCATAATTAGGCAAATTGCCTTTCCTCTTCTCTTTCCCCCTCGCCACCACATCGGCCTGCTCCAGCCATCCTCACTCGACAGTGAAGTAGGGTGGGGGGGTGGGGGTCCTACTATTTGGAGAGGATCCAGCGCCCTCTTCTGGCTCCCATGGTTCTCTGCAAGATCTGTTGGGACTTGGGACACATCCAAGTCCAGTTGCCTCCCTGGCCACAGTGGAGACAAAGCAAAGGGCCCAATAAACGCCACAGGGTTTTTATAGCAAGATGGGAAGCAGCGTTATTGTAAGGCTTTTATGTACCAACTCTTAACTCAAGGGCCCTGGGTGTGTATTTGGTCTGTGTGATGGGGGTAGGGGTGGACATTTGTCTGGGATACACTCTGGAAAGTGATAAGGATAGCACTACTGAAAGATTAGGACTGAGAAGGCAGATGAGGAAGGTAAGGTCTCTTGGGACAAGAAATAGTCATGGATGAGGCTGGAGAAGGGGAATTGAGAACCTCTGGGGAATAGAGAGGAGGAAGGGAATAGTGGGGGTGGAGTTAAGAGGATAAGGAATAAGTGGTGGTGATGGGGTAAGAGGAAAGAAGGGTCATGAAAAGGGAAGGGGGAGAATGAGAGGGAAAAGGAGCACAGGGAGAAAAGGAGATCACTCTGAGAGGTGGGGAGGAATATTACTCACTTAGGTTTCCCCTGAGAAGTGGGGAGGAAGGAGAGGATTCCCCACAGTATGAAATTCAGAGCTCACATTCATGTTTTCTTCTGCCCATCCCAGGATATCAGGAAGACGTGGAGACGGTGAGTTTCACTTTTACTCTTTCTTCCTTTCCACTACCAGCAGTCATAGCCATCACCTTACCATTGGGCTCATATCTTTGTCCCCACTAATAGGCAGTGTTTCTGGGGTGTTGGCTTCATACATTTCTGCTCCAGAGAACTCAGTGGGTTAGGAGTAGGGACTTCAGAATCATCATCAGAAGGCAGAGGAGTGTCTAATGATTTCTTGACTCTTCCTCTCATCTGTCCAGATTTGATGCCCCAGCACCCAAGTTGTCTAACTCAGAGGAAGATCTCCCTGATGATTATCCAGTGGTCAAAAACATGCTTCACAGACTGACAGGTAAGGAAGGATGTAGGGAGGGAACTGAATAAGAGCGTGTTAACTTTGTACCTTTATGGTTCACAAAAATGGTTAAGTTTCTTAGGACTGCTGTAATAAAGTACCATGATCTAGGTGGCTTACACAACAGACATTTATTCCAAGTTCTAGAGGTAGCAATCTGAAATGAAGGCATCAGCAGTATTGGTTTCTTCTAAGGGCTGAGGAAGAATCTGTTTCATACTTCTTTGCTAGCTTCTCATGGCCTTACCAATTCCTTGCCTCACAGATGGTCACATTATCTTCCTTCTGTCTGCATTTGTCTGAGACCAAATTCCTTTCCTTTTTACAAGGCAGCAGTCATATTGAACTAGGGTCCATCCTAATTGCCTCATTTTAACTTTATTACCTCTGTAGAAAGCCTATTTTCATATAAGGTCAATTCCAAGATACTGGAATCTTCAACATCACTTTTAGGAGGGGCACAATTTAACCCAGAACAGTATCTGTCATCAATTCTTCATATTCCAGCTATTTTCCTTCTTCCTTTTTCAGACATTTAAAACAACAGACCCTGGAGGTCAGCTGCCTCTCAGGAATCTCTGCTTCTACCATTTCATATCATTCTTCTGTACAAGAGCCTCTTCCTTCCTTGCTTTTCACCCTTCTTTAAATTTGCCTAGAGAAGATATTCCATCCTTTTAGTCACTAATTATCCTCCCTAATCCAGATTACTTCTAGCACTCTAATCCAGAAATCTTCCCTCAAAGCACCCCATACATACAAGACAATTTGTTTTGCCCTCCTCCCCCACTTTGGCTATCTCTGCCTTCTCTCTCCTCTGCCCAAGGCCTCCCATAGAAATAGGCCTGTCCACCCCCTCCTATGCTTGTAGGTGGCCTGGTTTTGCAGGATACCTTGGATTCTTCGTTTTGCCCCTCCCCTTTGTCTCTTGGGGTTCCTGAATCAGTCTTTCTCTTTAGATCCACCTTCCCTATCCTGCTGACCCAGCTCCCATGCCCCACCCCAGATGCTGCAGATTGAAGTGTTAGTTCTCATTCCTTACCATGAAGTCGGGTCAGTCTCACCCTTCCTTTCTCTAACAGCACAAATCAGAGGCAAACCTTTGCTCTTTGACCTGTGCCTCCTTTCCTAGACTAACAAGGTCCTTCCTCAGGTCCAATTCCACAGAAGTTGTGCATAGCCCCTATCCTGTCCAGGCCTGCTCTTCATAGGCCTTTATCCTTTTTGGTCCTGCAGCCTTCTTTTGAACTCATTTGTAGGGTCTTTAACAGTCTCTTGCGTGCCCTCCACTGCCTATTCTCTGCCCTATCCCACCGGATTCAGAAACCCCTCTCACATGGTCCTTTCCTTGCCTCCTCCTTTCCAGCTGACCTGACCCTGGACCCTGGTACCGCACACCGCTGCCTGCTCATCTCCACCGACCGCCGCAGCGTCCGACTGGCTCCACCTGGAACCCCAGTGCCCCTGGACGGCCCCGAACGCTTCGATCAGCTCCCGGCGGTATTAGGCGCGCAGGGCTTCGGGGCCGGTCGCCACTGCTGGGAAGTGGAGACCGCAGATGCTGCCTCTTACGGAGACTCTTCCGGGGAGGATGAGGATGACAGAGAGAGCTGCTACGCTGTGGGCGCCGCTGGGGAGTCGGTGCAACGCAAAGGCCGCATCAGGCTGTGCCCAGCAGAGGCTGTGTGGGCCGTGGAGGGCCGCGGTGGGCGCCTGTGGGCCCTCACTGCACCCGAGCCCACCCTGCTGGGTGGCGCTAGACCACCGCCAAAACGCATTCGCGTGGACTTGGACTGGGAGCGGGGCCGCGTGGCCTTCTACGACGGCCGCTCGCTGGACTTGCTCTTTGCCTTCCAAGCGCCTGGACCCCTGGGGGAGCGCGTATTCCCTCTGCTTTGCACTTGTGACCCCCGGGCCCCGCTCCGCATCGTGCCAGGAGAGGGCTGAGCCTTACTCCCAGCCCCCACCTTAGTTTGGCCCAGCCGCTTCGAGGCTGTTTCCTCTTGGTTGCTGAAATCCTCACTCATTTCAGGGACCTGGCTCATAAGCCTATGCAATAGTAATAAGCACCCATCACCAATCCACATTATCTTCCATCTCCCCCACTCCCCGCCCTATAATAAGACCTTACCTGGCCTCCAGGCTTCCACATCCAGACCCCAAATCCAATACGTTCCTGCCCACTTCCTCTTGGGAACATTTTCTCCCCCACATTACTCCAGTACTTCCCAACAGTTCTCCCTTTCTTTTTCTTTTTTTGGTACTGGGAATTGAACTCTGAAGTACTTGACCACTGAGCCACATCCCCAGCCCAGTTTTGTGTTTTATGTAGAGACAGGGTCTCACTGAGTTGCTTAGCGCCTCACCGTTGCTGAGGCTGGCTTTGAACTCGCGATCCTCCTGTCTCAGGCTCCCAAAGTGCTGGGATTATAGGCATGGGCCAACGCGCCCTGGTAATTCTCCCTTTTTATACTATTCCAGGCCTCAATTGTGGAATAGGCTCAGCCAGGTCAGTACTGGTGAACAGCCCACATTTACTACACAGAGGCCCTGGCTTTCCTAAGTTCAAAGGGCTCAGTGCCTTCTCCACTGCTGGAAGGCTTGTGCTTCCTGGTCCTGTCCATTTTGAGGTTTCTCCTCAAGAGAAACAAAAGCCTCTTCCTAAAACAAGCAGCTTGTGGCCGGCTAGGCCCGCGACTAGGCCCCAGGGACCTCTAGGAAACTTAACAACACACCCACTTTTATTTTTCAGGGTGGGGTTGATTGTAAGCCAGTTCTATTCTACCTTCCTTTTGTGACTGCTTTCACAAATTTTGCAAATTAAAACTCCTTGTAAAACTTTCCCCTGCACATACTCACAAAAAGGAATGAATGGTGCTACCCCTCCTTTCCTCAACCTGGGAAAGACCCAGACATCCCCAAACACATCCTTGTACATAGTCTCACATCATTCCACCCCATGTATAAATGGGCCCATATTTAACACGTTTTGTGATGTTGGGTTATTTATTTTGTGCATTTGTGGCAATAAATGAGATCTCAGTGGTGGTATAGATTTGACTGATCTCTGCAACTGTGCATGGCAAAAGACCTGGAAAATGATAACCAGGTCCCAGTAAGGGGTGGGGAGGGCTGAGAGAGCTGGATATCTAGGTTGGCAGACACATCAAAGCCTAGGAAGGAAGGGGTAGGAGTGTAGTATAGGGTACATACCCCCATCTGTTTACTCTCCCCCTTTTCCTTCCTCTCCAAGGGTCCCAGGCCCCTGGGATATGCTGGGTGGCTCTGAAGCTGAAAGATGAAAGGCTGAGAAGATAGTTGGCTCTAAGTGACCAGTCTCAAATTATCTTTGTCAAAAATCAAACGAAAAGGGTGGGGACAGAGGACATGACTTTCTTGTTCCACTTTCCCTTAGAAGTGAGAATAACAAAGAGCTTTCTCTAACTCCTTTTGAGGGCATGAAGGGGTGGGAAGAAGGGGAAGGGCTAGGAGCCCTGCTGTGTCCCATAAGACCTCATATCCTACAGGCAAGGACTAAGAATAAGGATTACTTAAATGCATAAGTCAAAGAGCTCTAAGCCAGAATTAACAAGCACAGCTGGGTAGAGATTGCCTGGAATCTGACTGGGACCCTGGCAGTGAAAGCTGGGACTATTGAAAACCCAGTTCAAGTGTTTGGGACTCAAATTGAGGGTGCGAGGGGCCAAGATAACTGGATCCCAGGACAGGCAGTTTGGCAGTAAGAACAAAGGAAAGACACTGGGACCAAGATGCCTAGATCCGTGGTAAAGATGGGAAATGGAAGGAGAAATGAGGGATGGGAGAACCCAGAAGACTGGGTTCCGGAATAGCAGCAAGTCAGAATTCCAGGATCTCTGTCTACCCTCCTCTACTTCTTCCCTCCATGAGGCAAAGAGGGAAGGAGGGGGCTGAAGAAGGAATCAAACCATGGGTTTAACCCCCAGGTAGCCACATGGATACATTCAGGGCCAGACAGACACAGGAATGATGGGGGAGAGAGGAATTTAGTGCTGCATTGGCCCTGGAGGGGGCTGGGAGGGGTCAGGAGGCTGAGGAGGGGTGGTGGGGGTCGGTCCTGGGGTTGCATGACTCCGTCCTTTGCGGTGGCCCCGTACACAGTGTGTATGACCACAACCTTCCTCTTCCTCTTCCTCACTTTCAGTGGAGCTCTCACCAAAGGCCCGAGGTTTCTCATAAATACAGCAGCCTGGATTTGGAGGGAGGAGCTCAGTTAAAAAGGAGGAAGAATAAAATGTTCAATCAGTGCCATTCCTACTGGATCTCTGAAAATTCCTACTTCCACCACTGTTTCCTCCTGCCTTCTAGGATCCAGTTTCCCAAGGCCCGTTCTCTGGGACTCAGGTGCCAACCCCTTTTATTTTTGTGGTACTGGGGATTGAACCCAGGGACTCTCTATCACTGAGCTGCATCTCCATCCCTTTTTATTCTGAGACAGGATTTTACTTAAAGTTATAGAGGTTGTCCTCAAACTTATAACCCTCCTACTTCTTAATCTCCTGAGTTGCTGGGATAACAGGTGCACCCCACTTCCCATAGCCCTTTTGTCCCTTTAGACAGACAAGAATCTGAAGCCCTACTTCTCCCACCTCTAATTCTTCTTGCCATCAGACCTTGATATATCACTGTTCTAGTCGCTCCCTACCTTTTCCCTTCTAACTTTAATCTCTTTTCCCTGAGAACCACTAAAAGAATCACTAAGAAAGTGACAGAATTGTGAGCATCTGGGGCCAGTGGATGTTAGAAGGTAGAAGATATACAGGAAGAAATAACTCTAGGTTTTCTGTAGGCCCACAATAACTCACATTTTGATGAACGGCGCCCCATGTGTTCATTGTCTACTGTGTCACTTGTCCATTCCACTTTTTTTTCTGGCTTCCTTTTCCGAAGTTTGATAGTTAGGCTCCGGTTCTCCTAAGGTTGAGAGGTATGGGCATACCTATTTAGTCTCCCACTAACTTCCCATTCCCTCCCAGAGGATCTCCTTTTTCCCCCCAGCTCAACCAATTCCACAGATATAACACCAGAAGAGCCAAGTACTGGAAGAAAATAAAATAGAAGAGGTCTTTGCCCTCGGGGAACCCTTGAGGATATAATTTCCTGTTCTCAATAACTACTAGTATACAAAGAAGACACAATTCCAAACCTAGGGGAGATACCAGCAAATCTTCAAAGGAAAATACAATCTTTGTTGCTTCTCCACCTTTCTGCCCACATCATCCTTGGTGGTATTAGTACATAAAATTATTATCAGTCCCCAGTGACTAATCTTTGGTCTCCATTCTCCAGACTACCCTATTCCTTTTCCCATTAAAGGAAGACCTTCATTCTTACCTCACTCATCCTCAAGTCTACCTTCCCCATCTCTTATCCACCTATTCCCTCGTGTCCTTAATAACAATTATTACTAACTCCCTTAATTCAGAGATTAAAACCAGTCCAATCATTTTCCTTTGAAATCTACTTAACCTGTTCTTGGAAATATACTACTTGTTTTCCCATTTCCCTCCCCACCTCCCATTTCTCAAAATACTCCCTTTATCTTCTTCATTTCCTCTATTTTCTTTTACTCTCATACATTTAATAGTTATGTATTGATAAGTATGCTTCTGGTCAAATTTCCCTACAGCTAGCCTTCAACCATGCTTTCTTACATTGGCCTTTCATTTCCTCCCAGCACTTTTCTTCTTAATTCTCAATTTCCTTTTTATTATTTATGCGTTTTATTACAGATCACTACCCCAAGCAGCAACACCTATATCCCAACTGTAACGCCCTATTACATGTCTCTGCACCAGCATCCTGCACTATCTCTGTCACTCTAAATATCCCCAATCCTTTGCGATTCTCTCAACGCCAGATATTCAATCCCAGACCTCCCAAATCCCCATGCCCAGTCGCTCCAGCAACTTTCTAAAGCCCTGTGCCCTCCCTCCCGGTATCTCCCAGACCCCTAAAGAGCACCGCCCCCCGCCTTTCTCACGGGCTCGGTTGTCACGGTAACCGTTGTCTCAGTGACGGTCTCACTCAGCCCGGCCCCTGCCTCGGCCATGGCTAAGGCTGAGGAAAAGGAGGAGGGGAGGAAGGGGGATGATACACCCTTCCCTTTTTCTGTGTCTCTGGGTTCTAAGAGAATCGGTATCCGATTCAGAGTAGTAGCAAGGATCCTCGGCCTCCTTTCTTTCCCCCTCCTCCAGGGCCTCCGTTTCCCCACCCCTGGGAATAACCTGTCCAACCCCACTTCCGGCTCTCCACTTCCGGGTGTGACGCATTCCGCAGTCCCGCATTTCCCTTCCCCAGAACCAAACGCGTCAAAGCGCAGGCGTAGCCAGTTTACTTCCGCCGTAATGTGACAGCGCGCAGGCGCTATAAGAAAGCGAAGCAAATCCGGCGGAAGGGGCGTCATTGCGGGTGTGGGAGGAGGGGAGTCTAGGCGGCGCGAACATGCACCGCCTAATTAAAGCAGGAAGGGGCTCCTTGAAGGGTAAGGCCGGGTCACACACTGCGGACCAGGTGCGGCGAAGCGGATGGCGTGTGGCCTGGTGCACCACATTGGGATGCCACTGGCTGACCCCCACTCCCCACCTCCTCCTTAACCTTGACTGGATGGGTGAGAGACGGGGGAATAGGTGCAATAATGAATCTTGGCCAATTTTCGTTTCATTATTGTTCCCTCTCGGTTTCTTTAACGAAAAATCGGACCTGAGAGCGGTTGAAAACGCTTGATTAAGAAGCAATCGGGGTTCTAGTTCTCGCCATGTGCCTAGAGGTGTTCAAACAGAGGACAGTTAGTGCACCTTCAAGTTGGATTTTTGCAATTACTGTACCAGGCCTTGAAGATGGAGATGCATAAGACACTCAAATCCTGCCTTTTCTCTCCCAGTCTGGTGAAAAAGATAGGCATGCTCAAAACTAACCAAAATATGACACTGAGGAGGCATTAACGTAGAAGTGGATTTGATCAAAGAACAGAATATAGCTACATACTGCTAACAAAGTCTTTGGGGTGGAAAAGAGTAGATTGAGCAGAGAAAGTAATAAATTGGAATATAGGCCATTTTACACAAATATGTGCACGTTTCTTGGGAAGCAAAAGAAAGTGGCAAAGGAGAAACCAAGAAGGCAGATATATTTTGTTTTTAGGTAGAGCGCTTACAAAGTGGTAGGTATGTGCATTGATTTAATTGTGGCTTTGTACTACTGGGATGTGCGGGGAGGGGGTGCCATACTAGGTTTCACTAAAAGACTTGAACTTTATACAACCAGTTACGAACCAAAGAAAGGCTTAAAATAGGGCAGAAACACAGATTTGTGTAAGATTTCCAGAGAGGGTCAGCGGGTAAACTGCCAGAATAGTCAAATGTACAGTGGGGAAGAATGAATGCTTTGCCCTTCTCCAAGTTATGAGGATCAGTCAAACAGGATAGTGTAAAGAGCTCTGAATATATCAGGGGCCATAAAACTAAAAGATAATCATTGTTACTCTCATCTCTTGATCATAGTTTGAATCAAAGAATGCAGAGATGCTGGTTCCCAGAATCGAAATTTGAATGTTTTGTATTGTGCCTAGTATAGCAGTTTCCCTGGAAAGTTTTGGAGAACAGAAAAAAAAAAAAAAAAGATTCAGCATGTATACTACATAGCCCATTTTTAAAAATGTGATCTCCACACATAACTACATATGCACATATATATTGGTTATCTCTGGGGAGTAGGATTCCTTTGATTTTTTCTTTCTATATGAGTCTGTTACAATGAATGTATATTAATCTTAAGAGTAACTGAAATAAAACTTCCAAAATGTCCACACATCCCTTGGTATCTTTTATGTGTGTGGGGGCGGGTATTTGGAGTTGAACACAGGAGAGCTCTACACTGAGCCACATCCCAAGTCCTTTCATTTTAAATTCTAAGACAGAGTCTTGCTGAGTTGCTTAGGGCCTAGGTTGTTGAGGCTGGTCTCAAACTTGCAGTCCTCCTGCCTCAGCCTCCTGAGTCCCTGGGATGATTATATGCGTACCACTGTGCCCAACCCCTAGGTATCTAATATTTTTTTGTCTAAATTTATATACCAAATAGATCTGGTTAAATCTTATGTTGAATCTCACTATCCAAAACCCTAGTTTTTTCCCTTGTCATCAGGAACCAGATTTAGATAGAGAGGGAATATTTAAAATTGCTTTTTTCTTTTTTACAATACTGGAGTTTGAACCCAGGGGTACTCTACCACTGAGCTACATCCCATCCCTTTTTATTTTTTGAGACAGTCTTGCTAGGTTAATCAGGGCTGACCTCAAACTTGGAATACTTCTGCCTCAGCCTTCCAAGTCCTGGAATTACAGGCATGTGCCACTGTGGTAGGCTTATAATTGCTTTTTTACATTAGTCTCACTCTTGGATTTTCATTATTTTGCCTTTGTATTTTTCTTCTTAATAAGCTAATTTAAGTTCCTTTTGGAATAAGACAAATTAAAAATTACACATATATTCAGGTTTTATAGAAAGATGTAACTTTAATAAATTCAACTGGGATAGTGGTAGGTGGGGGACCAATGGCAGTCCCCATGTAAGATCTGATTCTTCTCTGGGAGCAAAACATTGCAGAGGAGATGGACAAGGTATTTAAGAACCAATATCCTTCACCTTCCAAGGAAGAGGAGGGATGTATTGTCAAGTTGCCCGGAAAAAAAAGATCAAGAATCTTCCTTTTCCTGAAACCTATGGAGAAAGAAAGGACTTGTAATATTCAACCAAAGGAAGGGTTTCTAGCAATTTAAGATGAGATAATAAAATAATCAAGGAAGTAATTTTATTTATGCATTGTAGAGGACTAGCTCCCTTAAATAATCCTCTAATTCCAACTTCAAAATAACTGAAAATGCTGGGATTTATATCTAATTATCACCTGAAAAAATGTGAAGATTTTCTTAGCACTATCCATAGAAGAAAAAAAAAAAAGAATAAACTGGACCTCATAAAAAATTAAAAATTTAGCCAGGCGTGATGGTGCACACCTGTAATCCCAGCACTTTGGGAGGCTGAGACAGGAGAATCGCAAGTTCAAAGCTAGCCTCAGCAATGGTGAGGTGCTAAGCAACTCAGTGAGACCCTGTCTCTACATAAAACACAAAATAGGGCTGGGGATGTGGCTCAGTGGTTGAATACCTATGAGTTCAATCCCTGGTACCGCCCCCCCCCCCCCCAATTAAAAACTTCAGACTGGGGTATAGGTCTATAGGTCTGTGCTAGGGAGTATGTTTAGTATGTGCAAGGCCCTGGGTTCCATTCCCAGTACAACCAAAGGGGGAAAAAAATACTTCTGCTCAGTAAAAAAAAAAAAAAATTTCACTGCTTCAGTAGGTAGAGAGAAAATATTGTGAGAATTTCTTCTACAAGCTGGCCTTTACATGAATTTGCAGCTAAAATTCATATTACCTCCATGCTCCTAAAAATAGGAAGCCAAGAATTTCTTATAGTGATTCTAGGGATTGGGTACACATGGCTCAGTGGTAGAGCGCTTGCCTAGCATGGGCATGGTCCTGAGTTTGATTTCCAGCACTGCCACAACAAAGAAAGTGGAGTAACTCCAGCTTAGTAATAATGCTTCAAAGCACTTGAAAAAGAAACAAACGCTGAGAATACAGAATTCCCCCCTGGCCTTGAAGTCTAAAACAAACTTGAGGGCTGGGAATATAGCCCAGTTGGTAAGAGTGCTTACCTTGACCGCACAAGGCCCTGGATTCAATCCCTAGCACCACCACAAAACAAAACAACCACAATTTGAGGTTATATACCAAAATCACAAAACAAAAAGCACTGAGAAAGCCAGCAGAAATAGCAGACAGCAGCATTAGACCCACAAGAACTGTGGTTATCAAACTCAGAAAAAACAAGTTTAATGTAATTTAATATACATTTAAAGAATAGCCAGACGTGGTAGTACACGCCTATAATCCCAGCAGCTTGGGAGGCTGAGGCAGGAGGATCATGAATTCAAAGCCAGCCTCATCAATAGTGAGGCACTAAACAACTCAGTGAGACCCTGTACAATAAAATACAAAATAGGGCTGGGTATTTGGTTCAGTGGTTGAGTGCCCCTGAGTTCAATCCCCAGTACCAAAAAAAAAACAGGAGCAAGGGATTATTAACAGGAGGGGTCAAAAAAGAAAGAAAAACAAGTATAAAAGAAACAGTTTAGCCGGGCGCGGTGGCTCACGCTTGTAATCCCAGCACTTAGGGAGGCTGAGACAGGAGGATCGCGAGTTCAAAGCCAGCCTCAGCAATGACGAGGCACTAAGCAACTCAGTGAGACCCTGTCTCTACATAAAACACAAAATAGGGCTGGGGATGTGGCTCAGTGGTCGAGTGCCCCTGAGTTCAGTCCCTGGTGCCAAAAAAAAAAAAAAAGAAAAAGAAAAAAAAAAAAAAAAAAAAAAAAAAAAAAAAAAAAAGAAGAAAAAAATATAAAAAAAAAGGAAATTAAAAAAAAAAAAAAAAAAAAAAAAAAAAAAAAAAAAAAAAAAAAGAAACAGTTTAGAATATGATTAAGGAGTGAGGATTTTTAAAAATGAGGATATTTGAAAAAATAAGTAGAAATCAATAACAAGTAATAATAACTGACATAAATTGAAGATGGAATTAGTGACTTAGAAGAACGACCTGATGAAATTACCCAGAAGGCAGCATAAAGAGAAATGAGATAAAAAATATGAAAGGATGATAAAAATGGATGATACAAGAGAAAACTTAATAAACAACAAATTACACCTTCAGGAAGTGAGAATTAAAAACATGGGAGAAAAGCAATGTTAAATGCAATTACAGCTGATAATTTTCCAAGGTTGATGAAAAAATTCTTAGCTTCAGAAAGTCTAATAAACCCCAAACTATACAGGATAAATAAAAGAAAGCCATATCTGATATACTGTATTGAAACTGCAGAATACCAAAGACAAAGAGACAAAGATCATTTGGAAAGCTATTTTTCTTTTTTCTTTCTTTTTTTTTTTAGTACGAGGGATTGAACCAAGGGGCTATTACTGAGCTACCTCCTCAGTCCTTTTTTACTTTGAGTTAGGGTCTTATTAAGTTGCTAAGACTGACCTAGAACTTCAATCCTCCTGCCTTAATCTCTCGACCTCCAGAGTAGCAGGGATTACCTGCCAGTGCCAGTGTGCCAGGCCCATGTTCTTTACTTCATGCATGACTCTCATCAAAGGAAAACTATTTTGATTGCATTTGAAGATTTCAGCATAACATACCGATCACTAAGCAATACCTGCCTGTTTTAAAATTTCCTTTTAAATATTTTACAAGATTCAGTTTACTGACTATAAAAAGGAGTAAAAGTGTCATATTTAAAAAAAAAAAAATTAAAAGGTCACAAATCTCCCTGTTAGGGATGGAGCCAAAGAAAACAACTGTTTAGTACTATAATTCTCACTTGAGTTTGTAAGTTAGTAAACAAACTGAGAAAGGGCAGAGGGAGAGGAAAGGATGCCTACCTGCAGTTGGTACATGTGTAGAATACAGTCTGCCCTTCATCAGCTGAGCGCATCTGTCTGGTGTGGTACGCCATTCCCTCGTGACCACATTGAGAACAGCGTCTGTCAACCTAGAGAGAAACTGGTGAGTTAGGAAAGCCTAGTCATAACTCCTGATTTTTCACAAAAATCAAGCTATCACCCTCCTTAGACATCCTTGATCTAAAAATCTTCCTCCCACCTGTTCTCTTAGAATTGGGTACAAAACTTCCTAAAGCTCAGGAAATAATACCAAGAAATTATAAATGGGATGGCATCAAATTAAAAAAACTTTGGCATAGCAACGGAAACAAGAATGTGAAAAGTGAACCTACAGAACAGGAGAAAAATGTTTACCAGCTATTTTCCTGACAGAGGATTAATATCCAAAATACATAAAGAACTCAAAAAACTTAACATCAAAAAACCAAATAAGCCAGGTGTGGTGTCGCATGCCTGTAATCCCAGCACTTTGGGAGGCTGAGACAGGAGAATCACAAGTTCAAAGCCAGCCTCAGCAATGGTGAGGAGCTAAGCAACTCAGTGAGACCCTGTCTCTACATAAAACACAAAATAGGGCTGGGGATGTGGCTCAGTGGTCAAGTGCCCCGGAGTTCAATCCTCAGTACTAAAAAAAACCCCAAACAACAACAACAACAAAAACCAAATAACCCAATTAATATATGGGCAAATGAACTAAAATAGACACTTCTCAAAAAAAGAAATGTGACTAACAAATATATGAAAAAATGTCCAACACTGTTAGTAATTAGGAAAATTCAAATCAAAACTACACTGAGATTTCATCTCACTCCAGTTAGAATGGCAGCCATCAAGAATACAAACAATAGGCTGATGAGAATATTGGGGAAAAGTAACATTTTACACTGTTGGTGGAATTTTAAATTAGTTCAACCACTATGGAAATCAATGTGCAGGTTCCTCAAAAGACTAGAAATTGGAACTACCATATGACCCAGCTATCCCACTCCTTGGTGTCTACCCTAAAGAATTAAAGACATAGTATAGCTATATATGCATACCTGTTTTTAGCAGCACAACTCACAATAGCCAAATTATGGAACTAGCCTAGGTGTCACTCAATGGAGGAATGAATGAAGAAAATGTGGCATATGTATCCAATGGAGTTTTACTCATTCAAGTCAAAGATGAAATTATGTCATTTGTAGGAAAATGGATGGAACATGAGGGCACTGTGTCAAGCAAAATAAGTCAAACTCAAAAAATCAAGAGTGATTATATTTTATCTCATAAGTGGAAGCTAGAGAGGAAAAAGGAACGAAGGGAGGACTCTCATGGAATTGAGTACAAAATTCAGATCTCTGCAATCACACCTCCATAACTTTCTCACTCTCTTTATGGGGCCAGTCCTTGATCTCAGTAACTTACCACAGGTCCCTGGATCTCAGGTCCTTCCTCCACCGATAAGGGCAAGGCTGTCCCCAGTTTGTTAAATACAACTGAGGTCTTCACGACTTTCCCTTCAAAGTCTGTACAGGCAGTAAAAACTGATTGTAGAAAGGAGCAGAGGGACTGCATTACCCTCCCAATAAGGCCAGGAGACACTACATCTCTTGCCGTTATGTTTCCTCCCTGGATGAAATGTACGAGCTTTTCTGCTCTAGCGTCCCTCTCCCCAGTCCAACCACTCTTCAGATTCCCAGCTTCCAACCCTTCCACCTTGGGCCCTCGGCTGGATCTCCTCACCCCGCACATTGATGGAGAAGCCACAGCGAATACAGGTGACCGTATCCTGAGCCCCGGGCAGAGGCAGGATCGAGCCGCAATCCGGACAGAAATCCAAATCCGACTGAAAGCTGGGGCAGGTACTGGCGTGGTCCATACCGGAAAAGCAGTCGAGGGCTAGGAAGGGAACGAAAAGTTTATTAATAAACAAACGATAAAGCGGAAACTCCTTCCAATTTAGGTACTATTCCTGTTCGGCCCCAGAACGTAGATATGGAAAACCGTCGCCCTTCCCTCACGCTTGCCTCCTGCCTACGCGACTAAGGAGCCGATACGCCCAGAATTTCCAGGGACTTAGGACCCTTCTTGAGAACAGCGAGCCGACACTCTGACTCCGTAGGCTACCGCGCGGGTTGTGCGCGGACTGCGCACCGACTGTGGGGTCGAGAGCGCGTGGTGCGCTAGAGCTTTAACACGTTTGAGTTTCGCTTGGTCGTGACGTCATAATCAGTCGCGGATGTCATAATTAATCGCGAACCTTGTCCTGAGTTAGGGAAGAAGCAGAACTTCTCCGACAGGTAGCTGTCCCACTCCATGTTCGGCCCGATACTGTGAAGTCGAGTAAGAATAACTAGTAACCAGTGCCGGACCTCTAGGGCCCAGTTCTGAGATTTTTTTTGTTTCGTATCCTACAGAGACCTAGTCACCCCCACGGGGTGGGGACGGCCCCCCTAGAAAACGTACTTTTTTTTTTTAACCGAATACTTATTCGGTTGGGTTAGTGAACTACAACTCCTACCTTTCGTCAGCGGGCAATGTCTTTTGCGGCTGCGCAGTGGTTAAAAACAAAGCTATGCATTCTGGGATTTGTAGTGTTGCTTTGGACTTCCTAGCCTGGAGTAGACTCCCTTCAGAGGCCAGCGTGCAATGCACCGTGTTCTTTGGGGGCAATTCAGGTTACTTGGTAGGGGTGAGTCAAGTTTTTAAGGGTCAGGGAGTGGTGAGCGTGAAGAAAGAGGAAGATGCCTGGTCCCCATGGGACGAAAGGAATCGAGTGGAATGGGTTGCTTGGGAAAGAGCTCAGGGTTTGGGTGTGGTGAACAGATGAGATGGGGCCCGTTTCTCCTCGGATCCTGCCAGCTGAGAGAGTCTAGCAGGTCAAGAGCGCCCCTTTGGTAGGATTTCAGAAGACTTAGGTCGAGATTTACTTTAAGTTGTGACTGTCTTCCATCCTCCTCTACCTTTTGTCCAACTGTAAATCATCTTTGTCATTCCTTAGGTGGCAGCTGACATTCTTCTCCTGTTTTATAAAACTTGAAAATAAGTCTCTGAAGAAAATTTGTACCCTATAGAATAGGAATAGAAACTTGTCCCGAAGGGGCAGCTTCTAGATGAGTTTCCTAGTTCCATTTCAGCCCTCCTAACACTGTCCAATCTGACACCTGTGTTAAGCTCCTTCATATAAAAGTTCTGGAGTCATCACTGTTTTCTTTTCTGAAGGACACAAGCTATGGTCTTTCTTTGGGAAAGAAAACTGTCTACATTTCTCTGCAATAAATATGACTTCATGGTGAAGGAGTTAAGACTCTAAGCAAGCTACTGTAGAATGACAACCCCCATATTCACTGAAATTATTTTGTTTTAGAAAGGATGTCTGTTGCCTTTGATGATAAGCAGGTGTGTTTGTTCTTTTTTATTTTTTGATGACACTGGGGATTGAACCCAAGGACATCTATCACTGAACTACAGTAACCAATCCTTTTTATTTATTATTTTGAGATAGTCTTGCTAAATTGCCCAGGTTTCCCTTAAACTTGCAATTTTCCCACCTCAGTCACCAGAATAGATGGGATTACAGGCGTGCTGCCATCACATCCAGTCTTTATTTTCACTTTTCTGTGTGTCTTTTCCTTTCAAAGTGGAAATTGAAATTAGTCATCCTTGCTCACCAACTTACCCTTTATGGTTTGATATTCAGCAAACACCCACCAGTTTAATACTAGCCTAAAGCAATAAAAGAATACAAGCATAAGATGTGGCCTTTTCCAAACAAAAGCTTACAATCTGTTCAGCAAATATTTGTTAAACACCTATGCTAGGCTTTGAGCTGAGGTTGGACTGCAAAGTTAAAATATGGGTAATTAGAACACAATGGAAGCCCAGTGCTGTTGTGTGTGCCTAATCTCAGCACCTTGGTAGGCTGAGGCAGGAGGATTGCAAGTTTAAGATGAGCCTGGGCAACTTAGTGAGACCCTGTCTCAAAATTAAAAATATGAAGGACTGAGGATGTAACTCAGTGGTAGAGCACCACTGGGTTCAATCCCCAGTACCACAAAAATAAATAAAAAACACTGTAATGCCCAGACTCACGAGACCACCAGAGACCACCAGGAATCTGATTCCAATGTAATCACAAAAGGGTCTTTAATTCAAGCTCGAGCAGGGTCCTCACTCCTTCGCCGATGCAGCGGGTAGGGAGGTGCGGCCCCAAGTCTAGGGGAACGGGGATTTTTATGGGTTTCAATTGCAAGCAGGGGAGTACATGCCTTGGCATTGCGGGATTGGGTAAGGGAAAGCGCGCGCAGGAGGACAGCAGTCTTGTCATTCTAGGATCGGGTGAAGGTGAGTGTGATCAGCGTGAGGTCAGTTGACCTTTAAGGCTGATAGGTTTGGCTGAAGTGGGTTCGATATCTAGTTTCCTGATTGGTTGGCCCAAATTGCAAAAAAACAACTTACTGGCGCCTGAGCAGGATGCTGCTAAGGGTGTTGCAACTTTTCAGGAACTGGGTGGGGGCTGCTGGTTTGGGGACAAAGGTCAACAGTCTCAAGATGGCGTTGGTCCTGTCTTAACACAATAGAAGTGCATTAATAAGTATGAAATGTGAGAGCCTGGGTCAGACATATAAAACAAACACCCATAAACTTCAGGGGAGACTGCTAAATGCTTTCATAAAAAGATATAGATAATGCTGTGTTGAATATTGTAGATCTGTGTCAGGCTTTGAGTGAGGCTGGGACTGCAAAGCTGAAATACGTGTTTTTTGACTTGCATAAAAGAATAATTAGAGCACAATTAAAGTGCATTAGTAAGAGCCAGGCGGGGTGGTGCAAGCCTGTAATCCCAGCACTTTAGGGAGGCTGAGACAAGAGAATCGTGAGTTCAAAGCTAGCCTCAGCAACGGTGAGGTGCTAAACAACTCAGTGAGACCCTGTCTCTACATAAAACACAAAATAGGGCTGGGGATGTGGCTCAGTGGTCGAGTGCCCCTGAATTCAATCTCTAGTACCAAAAATAAATAAATAAATAAAGTGCATTAGTAAGTACAAAATGGGAGACCCTGGGTCAGACATGTAAAACAAACATGTCCATAAACCTCAAGGAACACTGGCAAATGCTTTAATAAAAAGATAGATAGATAGATACAATGTTATGGCAAATATAAGAGAAAGATACATAGATATTATGTGGTGAGGATATCAGCAATCAAATTATTAGTTTTGAGAATTTCAAATTATAGGCTCTAATGTTAAGTACTGTATTAGATAGTATGTACAAAAAAATGAAAGATGGTCATCTTTATAAAATCTCAAGCTAAATATACATAGATATAAAAGAATGTGCCTTCAAGGTCAGTGAGACAGCTGGTTGAGTGGCACATGCCTGTAATCCCAGCAGCTTGGGAGGTTGAGACAGTGTGGGGAGCGGGCTCCCTGGATCCGGGAGCTGCCCTGCCCTT
>PVHX01002441.1:140776-168594 GCA_004024805.1 Geosciurus inauris
TGCTTGGCTCGTGGGCATTGCCTGCTCTGATACACGCCTGTATTCTGCTCATGCATTCCCCTCGTGCTTGATAATGCTATTCCTGCTAATTGGTTATAACTCTGCTCTGTAACACTTCCTGCTGTATGAAAAAGTATATAGAAGGTGGCTGGGGGAAAAAGCGAGAGAACAAAGAGAACCTTGGAAGGCAAGAAGAGCGTCAACAAAATAAAGACTGCTTTCTAAGAACAACGGTGTCCTTATTGTCTCCTGCCGGCGGGCGACGATAAGACAGGATGGCAAGATCAAAACCAGCCGCTGCAATTTAGCGAGGCCCTAAGCAACTCAACGAGACCCTAACTCTAAATGAAATATAAAAGAATGGCTGGTATGTGGCTCAGTGGTGAAGCACCCCTGGGTTCAATCCCCAGTACCAAAAAAAGGCAGTGAGACCAAATATTAGATATCAGATCCTCTCCAATAATATAGATAAATCATTATATTTTTAGATATAAATTATAGCTCCCATCTTTTACAAGCCTGAATTTCAACATCAAAATATTGAAAGTTATATACAACATAATGTAAACCATGGTTGATTTTCAAATGAACTGTAGAAATATTGTTAAGTGTTTAGAGGAAGGCAAAATCACTGACAAAGTAGACCAGAAGGCTTCATAGAGAATTGAGGGCTTGATTTATGAAGGACAGATAGCTGCCATTTACTGAGAACTTCCTGTATATCAAGCATTGTGCTGATCTCTTTACATCTAATTTACATTTGTTCTTTTTTTTTTTAATATTTTGTTTAGTTGTAGATGAACACAATATCTTTATTTATTTTTATTGGTGCTGAGGATCGAACCCAGTGCCTCACGTATGCGAGGCAAGCGCTCAACCGCTGAGCCATAGCCCCAGCCCTACATTTGTTCTTTATAACCACAAGAGGTATTTCTTTGTCTTATGTCTTTTATAAATGAGGAAACTGACCTAAAGAGAAGTTTGGTGAATTGTCCTGAGTCACATACCTAGGAAGTAATGGAATTAGGATTCACGTTTAGTCTTGTCAGCCTCTAATGTCCATGCCTTTAGCCATCAATGGTATAAAAGGCACAGAGATACATGTCAGGCATCCTCAATGGCTTAAGTATGACCTCACAATAAACTCAGGTTAGGCATAAACTCAGGAATAACATATAAAAAGTTGGTAGTCTTCACTTGTGTTGCTATCAGCCTGCCCTATAAATAAACCCAGACTAACTATAAATTCTCATCCCGAGGGGTCCAACAGGGAGTGGTCTCATAATGCATTTAGGGTGAAGGATGATTGCCAACATAAGGCAGCCAGCCAGAGGGGTGGGCCATCAAATAAAAACGGAATTTCAGAACAAAATATTAGAGAGCAGAGATGCTGTATGTACTGATAGAGGCACAGAGGGACCGGCTCAAGAAACTGCAGAAAGACAATGAACTGATAAAACTGGAGTCTAGAATTATATCAGAAGACAAAAGAGACCAAGGAACTGAGCCATCTGATAAAAGTGTAGTTGGACAACACTTCACCAAGGAGCCTGTTTCTTCCCCCTTGAAACCCCTAATACAAGATTCAGAATGGTTCACATGGAGTCCACAAAAGAAGTATGTTTTTAATTCATATGAAAGGAGAGATCCTCTTCTTACTATTAGCAGGTTTTCTCTTTGTGGGAGAAATGTTTTTAGTCTTGGCCAAAATAGTTGAGGTCTTTGACCCAGACAATATGTAACTAAATATGTTAACATCTCCCACATTCTAATCCACCCTTGCTTTTTAATCTTCCAGATTGGCTTGGGCTAAAGCATCTAAAGACCCTAGGATTGCTGCAGATCAACAGTCTCCACTGGAGAAAGAGATCTTGGTAAATAAGCTATATTCATATCATATAGTTTGGAACTACTCAGAAAAGGAACTTTAGGTGCCCAAGTGATACCTTCAGGTAGAATGTGCACACTGGCAATGTTCCCAGACATTTCCATAGTTGCAAAGTAAAATATCATTTTGAAGATTTCCAACATTTTATGTTTTTAAAACTAGTTATTGCCGGGCGCGGTGGCTCAAGCCTGTAATCCCAGCACTTAGGGAGCCTGAGACAGGAGAATCGCGAGTTCAAAGCCAGCCTCAGCAACGGCGAGGCGCTAAGCAACTCAGTGAGACCCTGTCTCTACATAAAACACAAAATAGGGCTGGGGATGTGGCTCAGTGGTCGAGTGCCCCTGAGTTCAATCCCCAGTACCAAAAAAAAAAAAAAAACTAGTTATTGATATTGGTGGGTACTTCATACTATATACTTTTGGGAGTAATATTAAAATTATTACACAAAAGTAAATAAAAAAGCAAGTCTTAATAAGGAAGGTAAGCTCCTGTTTAAATATGTTCAAAGGAAAAATATGATCATGTTATAAAATTCTGAACCTCACTTTGACAGAATCTAGGTGGCGTGCATACAACAGCAGCAAGACACTTGATGACTAGAAAATGTCAAGAAGAGTATGAAACACTCTGTAGGGAGCAAGCTCTTTCTGTTGACTACTGGCTTGCCAAAGCAGAGTCTTATTATAATAAAAGATTAGTGGAAGTGTTGAAAGAAGAGAAGATGGGCAATGAAATGAATACAGAAATGGAGGAGAAAACAACCCAAAGCATAGAGGGACAAAAACAGTACTATTGGGTACCTGAGAGAGAGAGGAAACAGATACAGAGGCACATACATCGAACAGGCCAGGACAGAGAATTTAAAAACAAAACATTTAGACAACCAAGACCCCTCAGTGCAACAATATTACCAAAAATTAAGCCAGAAAAGCATGGCATCCCAAAAGCACAGAGAAAAAAGCAGGTAAATGAGAGAGAACAGATGCAAATTAAAGATCATCAGGAACGCATGATTCGAGGGAGAGAACTTATAGAGCAAAGACTCAAGGAAAGAATCTTGAGGAAAAGTCAGAGCCAGCTACCTACATATGCGAAGCAAGAGAGAATACAGAAAGAGATAAAAGAGTTTGAAAGAGTTATTGCATATCCACTTTGCCAGCCTCGCAATAGAAGTCGGATTAAGGTGAATATTCTTATGGAAAAGTCTCAGAATAAAGAGGAAGTGGATACAGTTATAAAGCCACATCAAAGGAAATACTTGGTTGTGCCCCCCTTTTTGAAAAGCCAAATAGGAAAAATAAAAGATTAGTAAAGTTTCAATGCTTTTGTGATGAAATCATGTCTCTTAAATGAACCTGAATTTCTCAAGAGTTGTCTCTCCTAAGGGTACAGTCATTGTTCCCATTTGTATCACATGTATAAGTATAAGAAAGTTCTGAAGTTGAAAACTTGCTTAGCTATTTTTAGTTGCTTTGTGTTCAAGTTACTTATCCTTTTTGATGTTCAATTTCCTTATTTGTAAAGTGAGGATAATATTTCATAGAATTTATGGGAGAATTGTGATTTTTGTGAGTTAATAATTAATAATTATTAAATTATTAATTATTCCCCTTATGAGGAAGACCTAGCTTGAGTGATGGTGATAAATAAGGAACTTATAAGGAACTTTTTTCATCTGCCTCTCTCATTCCTCCTACTCTCACTCTCAAGGTTATCTTGATAATATTGCTATAGTTCAAAATAACGGCTTTTACTTAGGTGGGTACATTCATACCTTTATCAGAGAACTACTAACTGGGCCCTCAAAATCTAACTTGAGCCCTATAACTTATTTGCATGAGAAACTGATTTTGAGAATCTTCTATTTGTCATGCATTATGTTAATTATTGGGGATGAATAAAAAGAAGTCCCTGCCATTGAGTAGTTTACAACTAATGGCAAAAGTCACTCAGTAAACAGATAACATGTGGTCAGGGTATGACAGAGGTATGTACAGGACACTGCACAAGGAAGGACAGTAACCCACCTAGATGAGCAGGGTGAAGAAGATAGAAGTCAGAGAAGATAGTGTAGTAGTCTCACGGTTCTTACAGTTCCACGTTTTGTCATTTTCTGTCATCCACTTAAGCAAGACTTTCCCTACTTGGGAATTCACTCAGGGGTAAGCAAACTCAGCCTCTCTCAAACACGTGCCAGTAGTACTTATTTTACACCAGAAAACAAATTTATGAATTTAGTGAAATTTTAATTACCAAGCACAATGTAATTTATTGTTTTCTATTCAGTTCATTTTCTTCCTATATACCAGAAATTTGGGGAAGAGGTATTCATCATTGGTGAATAGAGAACCAGAGAAATGGAATCTGGTTGCTCTAAAGAATATTTTACTTAAGTTGTGGTAATCCTCATGCTCACCTTCTTGTACTACCAGTACACTCCTGGCCCTGGATATTTCTAGATCTGTATTGTACAATAGAACTTTCAATGGCAATGGAAATGTGTTCCTCAGTAGATTAGCCACTGACAAATGTGGCTAGTGCAGCAAGGAACTGGATTTTTTATTTTAATTAATTTAAATTTAAATTGCTACATGTGGCAAGTGACTGCCGTATTACAGAGTGTAGCACTGGAGAGGATAATTCCTGGGTTCCAGATTCCAGTCCCACCATCATCTTTCTGTCTTTGACAGTATTTTCTTATCTTACATTGGTGTCAGTCTACATTCCTTTATATTTCAGAGGCCCTCTAACCCCTCAAAAAGATTGCAGAAGCCATGTAGGCAACTTCTGTGTAAAAATAGCTAAATTTACTCAAACTGGGTTCAGGAACTGGCCCTTTCTTTGTTAGTTCTTGAATTTGTCTGGGATACATACCAAAATCTCTTTTCTGTCCACCTGATTTGTCTTATGCACTTCTTTTTTATTTCAGGTCATCGCAATACCAGTTTTATTTATAAAAAATCGAATTAGGAAACATTAGAATCATCATTTTCCAGTTAGATTATTTGTCTGCAATCACCCATTTATGAGAACAGGAAGTCTGGTGGTATCTATAGTTAGCATGTAACCACTTTGGACTAATTTTTTTTTAGGGGGATAGGTACTGAGGATTGAATTCAGGAGCACTTTACCACTGAGCTATATCCTCAGCCTCTTTTTTATTTTGAGACAGGGTCTCCTCCACTAAATTGCTGAGGCTGGCCTCAAACTTGCGATCCTCCTGCCTTAGCCTCCCAAGTTGCTGGAATTATATGTGTGCACACCCAGCTAGACTAACATTTATACTAAGAAACTCATTATGCCTTGTATCAGAAATTAACCTATCAGCTCAATATTGGACTACAAGCACTTTAAACTTAGTGTGTTCATATCTAAGTTTATATCCTATTTCATAACCCTGATTTTCCTACTGAATTCACTCTGTTCCATATAGATACTGGTTAATGACGTTTATACTCAACAATGTGTCTAAACCAAAAACCATGGAATCATCATCAGCTGCCTGTTTTTCCTTACCAGTTCTCTCTCATCATTAAATAATCTAACAAATACGTTGTGGTCATTATTGACCCTCAGCCACCATTGGCTTTGCCTTTGTTTCAGCCTTTACAATCTAAGAACCATGTTTTTTTTCTTTTAGCTTTATAAGATTGTGAGAACTAGGAATTAGTAAAAATATGTACTTAGAGTGAGTACATAGTGGCTCTTTAAATTTAAAAAAATTGAGTGACCACATGGTAATTGTACATATTTATGGGGTTTGAGAATGATATTTCATTATATGTATACATTGTATAATGAATGATCAGATCAGGGTAATTGGTATACCTACCACCTCAAATATTTATTATTTCTTTGTGTTAGGAACATTCAAAACATTGTACTATGGATTAAACCCAGGGGTACTTAACTACTGAGCTATATCCCCTGACTATTTTATTTTATTTTATTTTATTTTATTTTATTTTATTTTATTTTATTTTACTTTACTTTATATTGAGACAGGATCTCGCTAAGTTGCTTAGTGCCTCACTAAGTGGCTGAGGCTGGCTTTGAACTTGAGATCCTCCTGTCTCAGCTTTGCAAGCCACTAGGATCACAGGTTTGTGCCACTGTTCCCAGCTCAAGTTCATTTTTGTATGTGGTAAAAGATTTGTGCCTAGTTTCATTCCTTTGCAAATGGATATTCAGTTTTCCCAATACCATTTGTTTAAAATACCATCCTTTCTCAAACATATATTCTTGGTAATGTGTTGTGGATTTATTTCCTGGTTCTCTATTCTGAAGCACTGGTGTACATGTCTCTTTTTATTCCAGTATCACACTGTTTTGATGACAGTAGAGTAGTATGTTTTGAAGTCAAAATCTGCTCCATATGGGCTGGGGCTGTAGCTCAGTGGTAGAGTGCTTGCCTCGCATGTGTGAGTCACTGGGTTCGATCCTCAGCACCACATAAAAATAAATAAAGATAGTGCATCCATCTACAACTAAAAAAAAATTTTTTTTAAAAATCTGCTCAATATTATTTTGGTGATTCTGGGGCTTTTGTGGTTCCATAAAAATTTAAGGAGTAGCAAGTGCAGTTTCACATGCCTATAATCCCAGTGGCTCTGGAGGCTGAGGCACTAGGATCACAAGTTCAAAGCTAGCCTCAGCAACTTAGGAGGCCCTATGCAATTTAGCAAGACCCTGTCTCTAAATAACATATTAAAACAGATGGGGATATAGCTCAGTGGTTAAGCACCCCTGGGTTCAATCCCTGGTACCTCCTCCCCCCCCATTTAAGGAGTGATTTAAAAAAAATTTCAGAAGAATGTCATTGGTATTTTAAGAGGGATTGCATTGAATGTGTAAATCACTTTGGATAGCATGGACTTTGTAACAAAATAAGTACTTCCAGTACATGAACACTAGATGTCATCATTTTGTGTGTGTTCTCTTCCTTTTCTTGCATTAGTGTTTTATGCTTTCCGTTATATATAGTTCTTTCACCTTCTTGGTTAAATTTGTTCCTAGTTATTTTATTCTTTTTGTAGCTTTCATAAATGGGACTAATTTCTTTTTCTGCTAGTCCATTGGTGTTTAGAAAAAGGCTACTGATTTTTGTATCCTGTAATTCATGTATCAGTTTTAAGAGCTTTTTGGTGGAATTTTTAGATGTATATATACTCTTTGTCTGCAAGGCTTCTGCTGATAAATCTGCATTTAGTCGAATGGAGATTCCCTTATATGTGACTTGATATTTTTTTCTTACTGCTTTTAGAAATCTCTTTGTCTTTGACTTTTGACAGCTTGCTTATAATATGCCTTGAAGAGGACCTCTTTAGGTGGCATCTATAATTGGGATCCTTTGAGCTTTATGGGTCTGGATGTGCATATCTCTCCCAAGACTTGGGCAGTTTCAACTCTTATTTCATTACATATATTTTCTGTATCTTTGTACAATTTTTTTTCCTCTGGAATTCTCAAAATTCAGATGTCTATTTAATAATGTCCAATAGGCCCTCAGGCTCTCTTTCTCCTTTAGTTGTTCTTTATTCTTTATCTTTTTCCTTTTGATTGGGCTCAGAAACCAAAAGATCTGTCATTAGGTTCAATTTGTTTTTTCTTCACGCCTGTAAGCCCAGCTACTCTGGAGGCTAAGGTAGGAGAATCACAAGTTTGAAGTCAGCCTGGGCAACTTAGACCCTGTTTCAAAATATAAAAAATTGAAAGGATTGGGGATGTAGTTCAGTGATAGAGCACCCCTAAGTTCAAATCTTAATACCATATTTTTTTTCTGCTTCATCTAGTCTATTGTTAGGGCTCTGACATATATTTTTTAAATTTTTCATTCATTGAGTTTTTCATTTTCAAGATTTTTGTTTGGTTCCTTTTTAATGATGTCTATCTTCTTGTTGAATTTCTCATTCAGATCACAAATTGTTTTCCTGACTTCACTGAATTTTTGTCTCTCTCATATCTCACTGAGCTTCCTTTAGATTTTTTTTTTTTTTTTGGTACCAGAGATTGAACTCAGGGGTACTTGACCACTGAGCTGCATCTCCAGCCCTATTTTGTGTTTTATGTAGAGACAGGGTCTCACTGAGTTGCTTAGCACCTCACTGTTGCTGAGGCTGGCTTTGTATTCGCAATTCTCTTGTCTCAGCCTCCCAAAGTGCTGGGATTGCAGGCATGTGCCCAGCTAGATCATTATTTTTAATTCCTTTTCAGGCATTTCATAAATTTCCTTTTGGGGGACATTCTTTTACTGGAGAATTATTTTATTCCTTGCTTCTCATGTTTCTTATTTCCTACATTGATATCTATGACTGTAGTGCACCAGCTATCTTTTCCTTCCACCCAGTATAGAGAGAGGCATTTCTTGTGGATTAGTGCTAGTGTGTGTGTGGTGTATTAGGTTTGATTCTGAGCAGATTCAATAGTGTGGTGTCTGTTCAGTTTCTTCAGTTGTAATCTTCAGTTTTATCAATGGCACAACGTGTGGGTGTTTATGACTGGCATGGATTGGTGTAGTTTTGCTGAGGGTAGGGCCACCACCTGGCTGGCTTTCAGGATGAGTGTGAGCAACTGCAGTCACTGTGAGCTGGTAACTGTATGATGGGGTTCTCTGGAGGGCAGGATGGCCATCTTCTGGGTGGTGGGTTACACTCAGGACATGTATTGCTGCAGGCTGCCTGGCTATCAGGTGCACTCTTGGAGGGAGGGACATCACCTGGCTGTCTGTTGGGCAGTTCTGAGTGCATGAGAGCGTGTTGGGCTAGCTGGTTATGAGTTCAGGCCAGTGTCAGCAACTCACTGAGGCCCTAAGCAACTCTGTCTCAAAATAAAAAACAAAAAGGACTGTGGTGTAGCTGCAAATTCTTTTAACTTTCATTTATCATGGAAGGCTTTTATTTCATCATCAAATGTGAAGCTTAATTTTGCTAGGTATGAGATTCTTGGTTGGCATCCATTTTCCTTCAGAGCTTGGTGTATGTTGTTCCAGGATCTCCTGGCTTTGAGGGTCTGGGCTAAAAAATCTGCTGATATTTGAATTGGTCTCCTCCTGTACATAATCTGATTCCTCTCTCTTGTGGCCTTTAAAATTCTATCCTTATTCTGTATCCTAGGCATTTTCATTATAATATGTCTTGTGGTCTTCAATTCTGAAGGGGCAACCTCTGGTAAATGTGCTTAATGAATTTGGATTTTATAAGCAATTGCTAAGAAAGCTGTTAAAGAAAACATATGAGGCCAGGTGTGGTGGCATATGCCTATAGTCCTAGTGGCTTAGGAGGCTGAGGCAGGAGGATCATGCGTTCAAAGCCAGAATGAAAGAACTTTATGTAGAGGGGAGTGTGGGGGAGGGGTGGGTGGTGGCAATGGGAAGGATGGTAGAAAGAGATAGACATTATTACCCTATACACATGTATGATTACACTATTGGAGTGACTCTGAACCATGTACAGCCAGAGGAATGAGAAGTTGTGCTCCATTTGTGTACTGTATGTCAAAATGCATTCTACTATAAAATAAATAAATTAATTAGTTAAAAAAAAAGAATTCAAAGCCAGCCTCAGCAATTTAGCAAGGCCCTAAGCAATTTGACGAGACCCTATCTCAAAATAAAATATAAAACAAGGGCTGAGGATGTGATTCAGTGATTAAGGACCCTTGTGTTCAATCCTCAGTACCAAAAAGGAAAGAAAGAAAGAAAAAATGTATTAGTTTTTTTTTTTTTTTTTTTTTTGGTACTAGAGATTGAACTCAGGAGAACTCGACCACTGAGCCACATCCCCAGCCCTATTTTGTGTTTTATGTAGAGACAGGGTCTCACCGAGTTGCTTAGCACCTCGCCATTGCTAAGGCTGGCTTTGAACTTGCGATTCTCCTGTCTCAGCCTCCCTAAGTGCTGGGATTACAGGCTTGCGCCACCGCGCCCAGCTTCAGTATAAGTGTTTTAAAACATTTTGGTAACTTGAACCCAGATATCAAAATTTGTGGTTGTGTGCAAAAATGATGTAGTTTCCTTCCAATTTATGGCTCACTATCAATCCAGGAGAATTATAAACTAAAACCATGGCTTCAGGTTATTTTGACTTATTTTATTTATCTTATCTTATTTTGGACAATAAGTACAGCACAGCTGATTGGTGGTTACAAATTCTCAGGAATGGTCATCTGTTCCTTCTTTGCTGGCTCAAAGACAAATTTCCTTAGAATACTCTTGTATTGGGAGATCAAACAGATTTTGTTTACTTCACCCTTACTCTGAAGAAATGAATCTTTGGTCTACCCTATTACACTCCACATGTGAACAAGCTCTAAGTACTGCCTCCTGTCTCTTAACAGCTTGTGAGCCCAAGAATAACAAAGTTTTTTTCTAAATTTGGCAAATTCATTCAGATGAAAACACAATTTTCTCTCTAGATTTCTACCCACATTTATATTTTGGCCTAAGTGATTATGTTCTTGCTATTCTTCTATAATTTTAGAAACTTTTAATGTGTTACCTAGCATTTTTAGTTGTTTTCAGTAGAAGAGACAACCTTAAAATCTAGCCTACCATATTACTGGAAATGGAATTGGTATTAACTAACGATTAATCCCTGCTATTTACCTGATACCAGGGTGCTGGAATATAAATCTATTTAGCATAATGCTATTCAAATTATAGTCTGTGGGCCAGCACTGGTCTCCTTGGACTAGCCCCCAAGGAGATACAAATAGAAATTGAGAGTGAGATTGATATGGTTTGGAACTGGAATGTCTCCACAAGCTCATGTGTTTTTAGAAGCATGGTCCCTAGTGGAAAAAAATTCAGAGGTGGGGCTTTTAGGCAATGATTAGGGTTTCATTTTAGGCAAATGATTAGGTTTTTGATATCAGTGGAATTCATTAAAAACTAGATTGATCTTTTTTTAATTTCTATGTGGTGCTGAGGCTCCAACCCAGTACCTCACACATGCTAGGCGAGTGCTCAACCACTGAGCCACAACCCCAGCCCCAGGATCAATCCTTTAATAGATACATCAACTACTGGGAGGTGGAGACCTAGTTGAAGGAAGTAAGTCCCTGGCAGTGTGCCTGGAAGGGTTTTCTATTCCCCAGTTGTCATTGTCATAGTCCTCTTCCTCCTTTCCTCCTCCTTCTCCTTCTTCCTTCTCCTTCCTTCCTACCTTCCTTCCTTCTTCTTCTTTCTCTCCCTCCTCCCTCTCTCTTCTCCCTCTTTTCCCTCTTCCTCCTCTTCTTTCTGCTTCCTGGCTGCCACCAGCTGAGCTCTCCTTGACCATGCCCTTCCACCATGATGTTCTGCCTCATCTTGGGCTGAGAGCAATAGACTCAGCTGACCATGGACTGAGACCTCTGAAATTGTGAGCCCAACCTAAACTTTTCCTCCTCTAAGTTGTTCTTGTCAAGTATTTTGGTCACATAGTGACAAAAAGCTGACTAACACAGAGAGTAAGCAAGTAAGCCTCTACCTTACTTTGTCCCAGTCTGGTGACAGTTAGATAAACAATGAGTATTTATATCCTGGCCTTTGTTCTACTTAAAGCAGATTATTATCTGTTCATGGACCAGAGTTCGAGTAGTATGGTTCTAAAGTAGGATGGTTTTTTAGGCTTAAGTTGGGGGAGGGGTTACACAAAAACTGATAAATGTTATGGACACTCTCCCCAGAAATATGTGCATGTAAAAAGAAATATAAAACTTAATATTAGTCAGTACAATGGTGCACATCTTTAATCCCAGCAATTCAGGAGGCTGAGTCAGAAGAATCACAAGTTTGAGGCAACTTAGTGAGACCCTGCCTCAAAGTAAAAATTTTAAAAAGACCTGGGGATGTAGCTTAGTGGTAGAGTGCCCCCAAGTTCAATCTGCAATACTTCTGGGGTAAGGAAGATATATATATATATATATATATTTTTGATACACAAATCCTCCAAAGTTTTTGTTTGTTTGTTTTGTAAACCTGGAGACAGAACCCAGAGGCATTCTACCACTGAGCTACATCCCCAGTCTATTTTGTTTTTTATTTTGAGATGAGGTTTCATTATCTTGCTCAGGTGGAGGAACTTGATTTTTAAAATTTTAAGTAGGGATTTAGCCCAGGGGCACTTTACCACTAAGCTACATCCCCAGCCTTCTTCTTCTTTTTTTTTCTTTTGAGACAGGGTCTTGCTAAGTTGCTGAGGCTAACCTCCAACTTGTGATCCTCCTGTCTCAGATTCCAGAATCACTGGGATTACAGGTGTGTACCACAGCTCCCAGCCTCTTCTGAAGTCTTATAGGATCTTTTAATCCTAGCAAGATAGAAGTAATTTTGAACAATCATTTCACTACCCCCAAAATACCATTCTTAGTCCTTTGGTGAGTATAAAATAGGATAGACAAAAGCTGTACCTCAAAATAGATTATCAAGGGAATGAGTGGAAAGATGTCATTTGTCAGACACTCATGATCAATCAAACCTCATTTGTGAGAAAAGCCCAAGTAGTCCTGATGTCAGTGTGAGAGGACATTGTGCTGCAGCTGCCATATAGTAACCTTTGGTCTGAGGTTCCATTAATAAAGATACTGTGTGTAAAATAAGGAGGTACTTTATACCATTCATTCATTCAGCTAACATTTTTTGTATACACGTTACATGGCATACACTTTTTGTAATTAGGAAGATCAGTGAATTTAAAAATTGACAAAACTTGCCAGTTGTTTCTGTGAGGGTAGCTGGTGCAAATATCAATGAGAGACACAGCTCTGGGTCAAGCAAAGGTTTATTGACAGAGCATATCTGCCAGGTTGCCCTTCTGTAAGGCACAGAAGACTGCTGAAAAAAAACTATATAGTCATGTAAAAGGAAGTAGTTAAAAAAAAAAACCCATCTGGTCCTGTGATGGTAACTTGGTGACTTTGTTATGGTTTCAGTAGTTAGGGACTCTTTGGAGTGGGCTTAAGGAGAAGGTCATGCCTGGTGGGCTTCTTAAGGTGGCAGGTGCTGATTTTCACAATGGAGTCACTTTGGCCTAAGGATCTCACATTCTGGCCTTTTGTTTTATGGTGATAAGGGGTGTCATTTGGTCTGGCTTCTCTGAGCTGAACAGGGGCAAAGAAGAGTTTAGGCTGGAACTTTGGGGAGGGGGTTATATTGGCTCATAAAGAGCTGGTTTACAATCTGATTAATGAGTACTTTTTCTCAATCTTGTAAAAAAATTTTCATGCAATTTATCAGGTAAGATCCTATTAAGAGCAGTATGGTGAATGTAAGGAGAGGGCTCATCAATGAGAGCAGCCAAGGGAGAGTCTGGCCCAATAGGTTCCAGGGAGATGACTGCTGCTGTTCCCGCAGCATTTCTTGATGCTCTGCTGGAGCTCAGCTATTTTTCCTTGGATTATCCCAGATTTCTTGGCGAAATAAAAGCATTCCTCTCCTAAAAAGACAAAAGTATCTATCTCACTTCTCTGTCATTAGCAAGTCAATGGCTCTATTTTGGAGGACTACATTGGCTAAACAGGTGACTTGGATTTAAAGAGACTCTAGGGAGTCTGCCACCAGCTCAAAGTCCTCATTCAATTCTTGGGAGCATTCATAGTAGTTCATAGTTCAAGATGAGTGGCTGTAACTATTTCTGCTACCCCTATGCCAGGTGCTGCCAATATGCCTGATCCAGTGAGGACTGGGGTGAAGATTGCTCTTTCGCGTCTGGAACACTGAAGTAGAGTCCAGGAGGGGAAGGAAAGGACAAGTTCATCCTTCGCTTCAGGATAGTATACGGTTGTATCAGGTGTGAAGAGGACAGGAAGGCAGAAGGTGGGAATAGGGGGTGTCAGGCAGTGAAGAATGGAGCTTCTGCAGAGGAAGAAAATGCTAGGCTGGCTTTGGAGTGGCTGGGTGACATTGTAGGTTGTGTTGCACAGGGAACTGTTAGGTAACATGGTCGAGTAGAGACATAGGGTGGGGGGAGGGTGCAGCAAAGTAGGAGATATTGGAATAAAATGGCCACAAGGAATTACAGGAGGAATTGGTGAAGAGAGAGGTTAAATTGGAAGTTGATGGAGAAGGGATAGGGTTTGCTATAAATGAGCCATGGGTAAGAGGGATGCAGAGCCAGCAGTCAAAAGTATAGGATGGATTAGAATTGTTGAGAAGTTGTAAGGTTGTATTGAGAAATGTGAGCAGAGGGGGTCTAGGTGTGGGTTTAATAGTGTTTGCGATGGTTTGAGCTATGTTGAATATTGGCTTGTCAACCAGTTGGATGTAGGCCTTAATAATTTCGATTATTCCTGCTGGATCTTTACCCTGCCTACCTATACAGACCCCAGCCTTGAGGGTGTAGTCCCAGAGTGGGTGTTGAGGGTCAGGGATGGTATATTGTGTGGGGTTACATTGGTTACTTTTACAGTTGAGTGTGGGACAAAGTTTGAGAAAGTAACTTCCTAGGGTAGCTGTGTAAATGTGATGGCAAGACCAGCAGGGACACTAAGCCTCATCAGGGCTACCTTTGCAAGCTGAAAGTGTTTGTTTGTGTTCGAAGCATATGTATTTGTGTTGGGAAACACATTCTCATTCCCAACCAAAGGAGTAGCACCCTGTGATGAAATCTTGTGGTGTGATGACTGTGCAGGCATCAAATTAGAGAACAATAGGAGTATTGGGTGTGCCATACCAGTAGATGGAGTTAAGAAGAGTTGGTGTGCCCCAGGGCTAGTGAACCTTTTATTGCCAATAGCCTAACATTTTGGAGTGCATAGGAGCAGAATAGAGAATAGAAGTAAGGAAGAGAAATAAGAGATTTCTTCTGGGAAGAAGTTGGAGAGGGTGCTATGTAAGTGGAGGGATGAGATCTATGCCTGAAATTGGGCTGGGGAAGATATGGCACAAGGGAAATATTGTTGTTCCATGGACAGATTATGAGCAAAAGACCAGTAACGGTACCAAGCATGCATGAACTTAACAGTTCCTTGAGATCTGTGTTAATCTGATTGTAGTGGGATTTTTTTTAGCTGCCAGGGGTACCTGGGACCCAGAGGGGGAGGAAGAGGCAGAGAAGGCAGGCCATCAGCAGGGGCCAGTTTAACCTTGCTGAGATGAAAACAAGAGGGTCTTCTGGCAACTTTGATGGCTGTTGGAGTAGTCAAGAGAACTTGGAATGGTCCTGTCCATTTGGGGGATAGAGGAGAAGGATGAAGATTCTTAAGATACACCAAGTCCCCAGGATGAGGGAGATAGGTAAGTGGTGGAGAGGAGGGTTGTGGTTGGGTTAGAAACCTGTCTGCATGTTCACAGAGCAGATGCCTCATTGGAGAAAGAGTAGGAAAGTAGTCTCTGAGAGGACTTGGGGAAGCAGGGACAGATCCTAGGAGAAAAGGGCAGCCATAAATAAGTTAAAAGAGCTAATAAAGGAAGGGGAACATGGAGTAGCTCTCAAACACATTAAGGCCAAAGGTAGAAGGACGGTCCAGGGTTGCTTTAACTCTAGGGACAGTTTAGTGAGTTGGGATTTAAGGAGAAAATTAGCTCTTTGTACTTTTCCTGAGGACTGAGGATGATAGGGAATGTGTAGCTTCCAGGAAATGCTAAGGGCAGATGCCACCTGTTGGGATAGCTGAGAAATGAAGGAGGACCATAGTCAGTCTGAAGTGAGCAGGGGAGGCCAAATCTGGGAATAATTTCTTCCTGAAGAACTTTAGCACAGCCCAAATCTTCTGTCTCTACTCCATGAGGAGGGTAGAATAGAGAATGATATAGATACAGTGCCATTTACGATCATAGGACTGGGTAAGGTATTGGAATTCTTTAGTATAGGAATAGGGATCTGTGGATAAGAACCCAAACATTTCTCGACATGAGAGAGGTCAGTGAGCAAGAAAGGAATGTGAACATGTATGACGCCTTCGGCTCCAGCTACCTCCCACAATGGTAGGAGGGGGGCTGCTGAAGCCACTGAGTGGGGTTCACAAAAATGGGTATGAAGAGGGTAGAAAGAAGGAGAGGCGAGAGTAGGAGATGTGTTGAGGTCAAAAGAAGGGGAAGAGGGATGAAGGATGGAACTTGACAGGGAAGACAGGTCCCTATTTTGTGAAGGTGTGTCCAAGTGAGGCGATGAAGGTGTGGCTGGGTGAGCGATGAAGAAGCATAGGGTGGAGCTTGAGGAAGTGAAGAGTGATCTTGTGGGTTGAAAGAGGGACAATCGCTAGGATTGGGAGGTGAAAGGGTTAAGGGACAGTGAGCAAGGAGGACCTGTGCAGGGGAGCAGTATTGACAGCTCTGAGAATATGTTCTCTGTCAGTAAACCTTTGTTTGACTCAGAGCTGTCTCTTGTGGATGTTTGCACCAGCTACCCTAACAGTTTTAAGCTTATGTTCTGGGAAAGAAGTATGCTATATACTATAAATAAGTAAATGAGGAGTTTAGATTAGAAGATAGTAAGAGGTATGGGATAGCTATTCCCAGGTGTGGGGCTAGTGGGGGGACTGTTTTAATCTGGATGGTCGTTGTGGGCCTCACTAAGGTGACCTTTGAGATAGATTTGAAGGACATGAGGAATTATCTAGGAGTCTGTCAGGGGCAGGTTCTTTGTGGGCAAAGGGAGCCTCCATTGCAAAGACACCAAGGAAACAGCATGTCAGTGTGTTCTCAGTGGGATGCCACTATGCCTAGATCAGAGAAATGTGATGAGATTAGGAACATGGCCAGATCCTGTAGGCCTGCAGGATACCAGAAAGACTTTGACTTTTCTCTAAGTGATATGAAGAATTACAAGAGTACTAGACAGAAGAAAGACATGGTACAACTTCTCTTTTTAAAAGACCATTCTGGCTGGGCACAGTGACGCAGGCCTGTAATCCCAGCAGCTAGGGAGGCTGAGACAGGAGGATTGTGAGTTCAAAGCCAGCCTCAGCAATAGCGAGGTGCTAAGCAACTCAGTGAGACCCTGTCTCTAAATAAAATACAAAATAGGGCTGAGGATGTGGCTCAGTGGTCAAGTACCCCTGAGTTCAATCCCCAGTACCAAAAAAAAAGACCATTCTGGTTGCTGTGCTGAGAAGTGAATAGAGAAAGAGAAGCAAGGGGCAAGTAAGACAGTAGAGAAAGGGAATAGGAAATTTGTGCAGTATTCCAGGCTAGAGATGTTGGTCAATTTCCCCTACAGTGAAAGCAGAGTAAACAGTAGGAAACCATTGGATTTTTTTTTTCTTTTTTTTTTTTGGTACTGAAGATTGAACTTAGGGGCACTCGACCACTGAGCCACATCCCCAGCCCTATTTTTTATGTTTTATGTAGAGACAGAGTCTCACTGAGTTGCTTAGTGCCTCGCCATTTCTGAGGCTGGCTTTGAACTTGCGATTCTCCTGTCTCAGCCTCCCTAAGTGCTAGGATTACAGGCTTGAGCCACCGCGCCCAGCTTGGATTTTTTATTTATGTTGAATATGGACTTTGAATTTCCAGGTGAATTAAATCTTGAATATAAGAAAGAGTAAGGAGGACATCAAAAATTTCTAACTATGAAGGTGGAGGGATGAAGCTACTATTAGGAGAGATGGGGAAGATGTGAGAAGGAGCATATTTTAGGTATTTAAGGAGCTGGTGTCACAGGCACTCAGTGTAGGAGATGTTGTATCTCAGATGTCCATTAGGAATGAAAATGAGGCAGTCATTTGGGCAACTGGACAGATGAGTTTGCAGACACTCAGAAGAAAAGTTTGGGCTGGAAAATAGATTTGGGATGTGATGTTGAATAAATGGCATTTATTCTTTTTTTTTTTTTTGGTACTAGAGATTGAACTCAGGGGCACTCGACCACTGAGCCACATCCCCAGCCCTATTTTGTGTTTTATGTAGAGACAGGGTCTCACTGAGTTGCTTAGCGCCTTGCCATTGCTGAGGCTGGCTTTGAACTCGTGATTCTCCTGTCTCAGCCTCCCTAATTGCTGGGATTACAGGCTTGAGCCACCGCGCCCGGGTGAATAAATGGCATTTAAAACCTTAACATGAATAAAACCACCAAGAGAGTGATTGGCTGTAGAAGAGAAAGGGAACAAATACTGAATCCTGAATCCTCCAGTGCTAAGTGACCTGCACAGTTCTGGGGGCTGTGTCTAAAAGGCACATAGACCAGTCTTTCTTGTGCACAGAAATCACCTGAAGATCTCACTGAGATTCATGGTGTGCAGCATGAGATACTGTGTTTATAAAAAGGTTGGTGCTGTTGCTAATGGTTTTCAGAATAAACTTAAAGCAGCAAGAATGTAGATCAGGAATCCCAGGCTATGCATCAACCTCAATTATAGATTGTTATATAAATGATTCCTGAGCTTCATGCTCAACAAT
Source organism: Geosciurus inauris (assembly GCA_004024805.1). Lineage (NCBI taxonomy): Eukaryota > Metazoa > Chordata > Mammalia > Rodentia > Sciuridae > Geosciurus > Geosciurus inauris. The sequence goes on from PVHX01002441.1 coordinate 158,977, forward strand.
CTAAGATGGTTTGGCTGAGAGAGGCCTGAGTATTTTGGAACAAGATTAGAAGTGCTGGTATTAGTCATCAGAGGAGTACCCAAAGTGGGGAAGGATCTCCAAAGCCTATCTAATTTTTTTCCCTGAGAAAGAAAAGGAAGGACATATATCACCAGTTATGAAATGTCATGTTGAAAAATGCATATTGTTTTCTCTACAATGGCGTATAGCCAGATGGAAGACTTAGGAAGCAGTTCACATAACAAAAATCTCTTGACTCTTTGTCATCTGAAAATTCCCCAGACTGACTTCTTACTCACTTCTTGGTGCAAACAGTGAAATCAAATTCTTATAATTTAAACATAAAGGAGTTTTTAAATGATATTGGAGCTTATTTTATTTTGGAAAAGGCCAAGGAACCAAACTTGAGGATACACAACTAGAAACAGAATCCACAATCCCACTTCTTATTAGGTGCCATGTAGGATCCACCATCCCTAAGGCTGGGCACAGATGTTACTGCCCATATGCTGACACCTGGCACTAGACACCATGGCTAGGACTGCTTTCCTGTTGCTCCTGGAAATTGGATATGGAAATGTCACCCTTGCCAAAATGCATTCTATGCAGTTTCCAGCTTCTTTTCACCATGTGCTGAGTCGATGTCCTGCATGTGGTCATTTAATTGGTGGAGTTGAAGCCTCATGCTGTGTCTCTCTGCAGGAATGTTTGGGAAAGTGAATTTTCCTTTTATGGACTTCATCTCTACCTCCTATGCAGACTCTAAGTGTGAAATTTCCCTAATGTGGGAAGATAGTTCAGGTGCTGAGGGCCAGGGGTGGAAGTAAAATAATGAAAATCAATTCCTGGAGAAGTTATCTGATTAAGTACATCCTTTTCCACCTGTGGGAAGAAAATGACAGAGGAGGAAACAGGGCCATAAGGTACTAGAGGAACTCACTACTTTTTGACCCCAGTGAAGTTTCCAGAACTGTGACTGTACTCCTGGAATAGGATCAGGAAACATGAGAAAAGATGACGTGCAGGAATAGGACCAAGGGCCTTCTCCTAGGCTGTCCTCAGGTGACCTTCTCTGACCTACAACTGCTGGGAATGAGGTTAACATCACCGGAATCATCAACATGAAATGTTTGTCCTTCATTTTCACATATGCTTTACAAAGAGTTAGTGTTATTATCCAAGGTCCCAGATTTGAGGAAGCATGCTTGTGAGGATGGCACTTTATCACAAGAGAGGAGATGGATAATTTTCGTATAGGTCTTAAAATCTCCCAGGGAGACAGGAAAACTCAGACACCATCCCTTCCCTACCTGTGTTCTTCTTCCTCGTCACAATGGCAACCACAGCTCCAGCAAGATAGCTCTAGCAATCACAGATCTAGTGACTGTAGCTCCAAGGAGAGCCAGGCCATCGGTGATTCCCATGATAGGGGATGGTGGGCTAAGGAGGCCACGCTGGGAAAGGAGAGGAAGGGAGGGGCCCTAGGCCAGACCTGTCAGCTCTGACCTTGCTGAGGGTCTTCAGAACAGCTCCTGCTTTCCTGACAACAGTCTCAATGCCCATATCTCCCTCTTTACCTCATCTTAGGGTCAGGGGCTCAGGCAGCCCCTCATGTTGCACATGGCCTGCAAATCTCTGCTTCTCTCTAAAAGGCACCACCACAGCTGTCCATTTTTAGAAGGTTCTATCCCTTACAGGCCTGGTGTCCACAGGCTCCATATCCTGGGTCTGGTCCTCCCCATCTCACTGCCAGGTCAGGATGATCTCTGCAGGATGGAAGCCCAGGGCCCAGCACTTCAGGATGATGTCCCCTCATGGATCATGTGTATCTTTGGAGGGTCTGAATGGAAGAGTTGGAAAATTCACAACCTTCTATTGTCTCCCATTGGCCACTTGAACATTGCTTATCTGACTATCCTGAGAATGGACAGGGTAGTTGATTTGGGGGTTTAGAAAGCAAAATCCACAAAGCCTGGACTCAGGGATCAGTTATAACCTATTCCTTGGAAAATTCTAGAATCAGGGTAGAACCCTTATGTTTCTGAGTGGCAAGAAAAGATATTTCTGATCCTAACATGGGTAAAGGTCCAGTAACTCAGGAAAGCCATAGTGGAACCTGTAAAGATGGGACAGAGAACAGACAAGAGAAAAAAATGCAAGCACCATCAGGGTCAAAGGGAACTGCTAATCACTTATTTTAGGGATAGTCTGCTCTCTCTATCCCTGAGGACTATATCCCTTAATTGTCCCTGGGAAGAGTTGTCCTGGCATTGTTTCTCTTTTCTCCCTTTTTTGTGGGACACTACATGGGAGCACAAGCTCAAACCAAGGAAAATGAGGAAGGTGCTCTGCACCACCCCTCATACCTATGCACTGCATGGTCTCCTTCCCATTCTCCAAATATCTGAGGAGCCATTCCATGCATATACCCTCCAGGTAGGCCCTGTAATGGATGCTCTGCACACCCCTTCCCTTCCTTCTCATCATGCACCTTGGGGAATCTCCAGCATTTGACTTTCACATTTCAGACACTGCCCTTGAATGTGTATCTACCTTCCCCAATAAACCTCTGTCCATGCTTTTGTCTGGCACCTGCTGAAATTCTTTTCCATCATGTAGGCCAAGAACTGCCCTGGTCCTGAGTTGCATTCCCCCTCTCCTCTGAGAACTCCTTGGACCCTTTTCTGAAGACATCTTCTCCCAGGACATAAGCAATTTAGTGAGACCCTGTCTCAAAATTTAAAAAATAAAAATAAAAAAAGGGCTGGGGATGAGGCTCATTGGTTAAGTGCCCCAGGGTTCAAACTATAGTGCCAAATAAATAAATAAGCATAAAAAGAAAAGAAAAAGGCAGTAAAGCGCCTTGCTGGTTAGAACAAAACAACAATACAATCCAGTTTGTGCATCTGTAAAACTATAAAAGGAAATTATGTAAATTATTCTATAAGCAACACCATATAAACCCATTTTTAACTCTACATGACCAAAGGGACTGATGTTAGTTCACAAAGAATTGAAAATGGGCTTTTACTAAAGGCTAATTATTTTTAGCCATCACAAATTTAGGGCCTGTATGTCAACATGAATCTTTTCTAGCAAGAGAGTTGTGAAAATAAACTTAAAAGAGGCAAACTAGTTCCAAGAGCTATTGTCTAAACACTTATCAAACATCAAATTTCTCATATCCAATAAAAAGAATATAACATCAGCATGCTAGAAATGTGTATAATATTTAGGTAACTGAAGGTATAGACAGACTGATAGTTAACTTTTTTAAAGTACTGCTAGGATTTTTTATTTTTATTTTTTTGAAACTGGGGATTGAACCCAGGAACATGACCACTGAGCTACATCCCCAAGTTCTTTTTATTTTTTATTTTGAAATAGGTTCTTGCTAAGTTGCCAAGTGTTCTGCTAAAATTGCAGAGGCTGACCTTGAACTTGTAATCTTTCTATTAGCCTGTTGAGTCACTGAGGACCATCATGCCTAGCACTGTTAAGATTTATGATCAATTTATAATAATAACAACCCCATAATTTAGCTCATTTAAAAATTATGCCATTCCAGAAATCAGAAACAGAAACAATACATATGTCATTAGCATTTAAAATCATTTATTATTTCTTTTGGCTTATCTCAGACCTGGAGCAAGGGAAAAAAACAAATAAAACTTAATTCAGGGGCTGGGACTGTAGCTCAGCGGTAGAGCGCTTGCCTTGCATGCGTGAGGCCCAGGGTTCGATCCTCAGCACCACATACAAAGCAATAAATAAAGACATTGTGTCCATCTACAACTAAAAAAATATTAAAAAAAAAAAACAACTTAATTCATTAAGTTTATAGTTCAAGGCAATATGTTTTAAATAACAATTATAAACCTTTTATCACTGAACCCAAACTCAGTCTAGACATTTTAGTGTATAGGCTCACTTGAGGATTTCCAAATCTATTGAACAGCTAATGCTTTGACAAAGCAGGAATGTCATATGTAGATATAAGCAGTATGCACTTATCAAAAGAAAACATAGCATTTTGGAGCTGTGGCAGAGGTTGTATCTCAGTGGCAGAGCACTTGCCTAGCATGTGTGAGGCACTGGGTTTGATCCTCAGCAGCACTATGTAAAAATAAATAATAAATTAAATAAAAGTATATTTTTTAAAAAACCACATTTTTGAGGTGTGAAAAGCCTAAGATTTCTAGCTCCAAATTATGGTTTCCTCGTAAAACAAGATGATTTTAAAATTTATATTTTTAAGAATCTAATCTAAGCAAAGAATATATAGGAAAAATAGTAGTAGCTTACCTATACAAAGAAGCAGGTAAGCTCTTTCAGTTTTTAATCATAGACTGCATCAAATGACATAAACTTCTTTGGTAACTATCAGTTCTATTCAGAAAATTATTTATGGATTATTATAGCAAAACAAAGGATGTCTTTCAAAAAAATAAATTGAACTTTTACAAATGCCTGTCCTATATATTTAACTACTCATTTTAATAGCTACATTTAGATCACTCATTTAAAAAATCAAGCATAAGTTATTCCTTTGCCAAAAATAGTGAATATTATCATCATGTACATTCATAAGAATGGGTTCCAAATTAGAATAAGATATATTCCATGCTTATATAATTATATCAAAGTGAATTCTACTGTCATGTATGACTAAAGAAAACTAATTTTTTAAAAATTTTAAAAGGTTATTGTATTTAGAAAACATTGAACATTATACTTTATATATAACATTATATCTAGAGTCAAATATTGCAATTGGCTATAGGCCAGAAAAAAATGAGTTACCAGATTTTAAAAATATCCTTAGTACAAATTCAAATTAACTTATTTGTCACATATTTAATAAATTTATACGAATCAAAAGACTTTTGGTCAAACTTAGCTAGTTTTAAGTTGTGTGCTTATTTATAAGTCAATTTGGTACCATACAAACAAATATATGTAAGTATATAACATATAGACACACACACAAGAAAATTTAAAAGCTTAGATTTATCTTTTGCTAGTTTTAAAAGCTAAATTGTTATAGGATATCACCTTAAGCAGTCTGGAAATCTTAAATTTGTATTTCCAAGGTAAGACAGTTGGATCCAGGTAGAAAATTTACATCCCAAAGATTCAGACCAGCAAACCTTGAATAATCATTTTCTTACCAGAGAAAAAACTTAGAGAAAATAAAAAGCCTTTAACCAGACAAAACAAAAATATATAATTTAAGCATACAGAATCAAAAAGGTAAATTCAACCGGGCATGGTGGCACCTGCCTATAATCCCAGTAACTTGGGAGGCTGAGGCAGGAGGATTACAAATTCAAGGTCAACCTCAGCAATTTAGTGAGGCCCTAAGCAACTTAGTAAGACCTTGTCTCAAAATAAAAAATAAAAAGGGCTAGGATGTGACTCAGTGGTTAATCACCCCTAGGTTCAATCCCCAATACCAAAAAAAAAAAAAAAGTAAATTCATGGGGTGAGGAGAGGTGACACCAGAAGCTCAAAATAAAGCAATCACAGGTAAATTTTGTCTATTTTTTCATTTCATTTCTTTCTCTTTTTTCTTTTTTCTTTTGGACAAAGGCTTATCTGAAGACTAAAACAAGGATCATGCTTGAGAAATGAATTTCATATCTTATGCAGATAAATCTATTGCTATAGCCATCAGAGGTTAGCCTATTAAGCCAATTGTTAAATTAATAAACAAATCATTTGCATTAAATCAGAGTGCACTTTCAGATATATAGGCCATATTGTAATCAAAACTTTGAGAGCCAGGTGTGGTGGTGCACACCAGTAATCGCAGTGACTCTAGAGGCTGAGGCAGGAGGATCACAAGTTCAAGGCAAGTCTGGCAGTTTAGCAAGATCCTTGACAACTTAGTGAGACCCTATCTTAAATTAAAAGATAAAAAGGAGTTTGGAGGTAGCTCAGTGGTAAAGTGCCCTTAAGTTCAATGCTGGGGGTGGGGGACTTCTCTGAGGAACTCCAAGATAGAATTAATACTTCTCATTTTCATAATAGAGATCTCCCAATCAAGCACCCTGGGTCTCTTCCAAACAAACAAATTCACATAAATAACCATTGTCCAAGACAAGGCCAAACAAATAGTTCAAAAAAAAAAAAAAAACAAAAACAACTCTAGGTTGATTTCAGAGAAACCCTAAATTAGCTAAAAAGCAAACAGTTCAAGGAAAAACTACAAGTTGGTTTCAGAGAAACCCCAAATTGTCTAGAAACCCCCAGACAACAAGGAAGGAAGGATAAGAGTTGAGGTGTACTGCCAGCAAGACAGGGTTCAACTGTGCCAGGCTTTCAAGGCCAGAGATTCAATAGATGCCTGTAAAAGAGTCATTTCTTGTGCTGGGGTTATGGCTCAGTGGCAGAGCGCTTGCCTTGCACATGTGAGGTACTGGGTTCAATCCTCAGCACCACATAAAAGTAAATAAAGTAAAGATATTGTGTCTATCTATAACTCAAAAAAAGTTTTAAAAAAAGAGTTATTTCTTCTTATACATTGTAACTTTCTGAACACTGTAGAAATGTAGCTACACCACTTAATTTCTAGGCCAATTAACTTCTGTCTAAACTATAACCTTATAAACTTAGTTACTAGATATATAGTTCTTAGAGAGGTAAACTTGAGTTATCTTGAGTTACTGCTGCCTATGATGAAGGCCACTTCACAGCAAGTGTTTTACTGTCTTTGTTCTACTATTTGTTCTGTGAACTATTTATAAATTCCCTGTCATGGTCTTTGGTCACATAGGCCAAGAATTCAAACTCACCAGCGTTATAATGGTTAAGAAATGATGTCAAATTCCTATAAAAAGCCCCATGTTGCAGAAATGCAGGAGCTCTGGATGTGGCAGGGGGGAGGTGGGAGGAAAGAAAGGGTAATGCGTATAGTAATGATGGTTGATTGAGACGGTCATTATTGCCCCTGGTGCAGGTATGAAGACACAAATAATGTGACTCTATCTGATTTGAAACCAGAGAATTGGAAAAACTGAGCTCTGTATATGTACTATGACTTGAAATGCATTTAAATAAAATAATTAAAAAAAAAAGAAATGGAAACAAATATCTGGAAGATATATACATTTGGGAAACAAAAATAAATAATTTAAATGAAAAAAAAAAAAAAAAAAAAGCCCCATGTTAACCTCAGCCAGTTCCCAGAACTACAGAGCACTAGCTCATCTGGGTCCACTGACATAAATAAACCTGAATTCTCTAACCCTCCAGTGGTGCTTGGTCTCTTGCTGAGTGTGATTTCTTTAATATTTCCTGGGGGCCCCTGGTATGCTTGCCCATTAAAGCTGCTGCTTCAGGTGGCTTGGTCCAACTGGAGGGCAGGAGCACCAAGATGGACCAGAGAGTGTGTGACCTTAAAAGTTTTCCAGGTTCACTTCAGCTGACTCTCCAGTCCCCCACCAGAATGGCTGAGCCCTAAGCAGACTCAGAGGAGGGACAGACCAACTCAACAAGAACCATCAGCCACAGGATAAGGTAGGTCCCAGGATCAGAGTCAGGACTATCCCTATGAATAGAAAGAGAATCTCATCAACTTTCAGAGCAGCACAAGTATGCTCCATGATTGTTTAGAGTGGAAATGCAGCTCTAAAGGAAAAGAAGGGTTTAAGGCAGCTTAGTACACTCCATGGCAGTTTGGCAGTTCCGAGTAGAAACTGCAGCTCTAAAGGAGAGGAGGGAGGAAAAACAGCTTGAGTACAGGCTGAGCTCCCAGGAAAGAGGGGAGACAAGGAAAGCAATGTTAAAATTCTTAAAAGTAATATATAAATTCCTGAATGTATGTGCTAGTGAGTGTGAAACTATATGTGGCTCCAAGACATATGCTATGGAGTCCAAGTGAGCCCTAACCTGTGGTTCTGTGGTGACTTTGTATGGCATAATGGCAATTCACATTCTTTAATATTACCTCTAACCAGGCCCAGGGTTTATATGGGTATGGTACGCTTTCAGCCAAGAAGCATCTAAACTCCCTTTGGGGATGCGGCCAGACGGGGGTTTTGTGTGACTGCCCCCCTTGTCTGTCATGTGACACTGACACTAGGTGGAACATGGGGGAAAAAGTGTCACTTTAAATTCAAGCTGCAAGCCGGGCGCGGTGGCTCAAGCCTGTAATCCCAGCACTTAGGGAGGCTGAGACAGGAAATCGCAAGTTCAAGGCCAGCCTCAGCAACGGCAAGGCGCTAAGCAACTCAGTGAGACCGTGTCTCTACATAAAACACAAAATAGGGCTGGGGATGTGGCTCAGTGGTCAAGTACCCCTGAGTTCAATCCCCAGTACCATAAATAAATAAATAAAATAAATAAATAAATAAATAAATAAATAAATAAATAAATAAATAAATTCAAGCTGCTGTGGGACATACAAGACTGTTTTCTCTTTTCTTGTGTTCTGGGATTCTGTTCTTTCAATCAGTTCCTCCCTAATGGTTTTCTTCTCTCTCCAGATGGACACAGGAAAGAAAAATGGAAAGATCCCACATGCGCAAGTTTTCCTTTTCTTTAAAAGTTTTTTTCTGAGGACTTCACAGGATCCCACATTCTTTAAATATCTGGGCTGACTCTGATCCAAAAGTACACTCTGGTGTGATAAAGTTGTTCTATGTACACCCTTTCTTGAGTAACTATGGCCATGTCATATTTTAATTTTTAGTTCCTGTCTTTATGTGTTTGTGTGTGTGTGTGTGTGTGTGTGTGTGTGTGTACATATTCACCCTTTCTCTTGAACCAATTAGTCTTGTTTTATCCAATTGACATTTATTTTCCTCTGTTTTTCTTTCTGCTGTCTTTATTCAGAGGCCAGTTTTTCAAGGCTTAACTCTCAAATACACTAGAAAAAGAAAGAGATCTTCTTTGAAGAGACCTAAGCAGAAAAATAAATGGTGGTAATGGTGGCAGTAAATCTGCCTCCATGGAGGATGAAAGGCCAGCTGACCCTTTGACTTCAGCATGCACCATGACGAACAAGACTTTATTCCTAATGTTCCCAACTTCACAAGCACTACTTTAATTTCTAAAGGGCTAAATCTGACAGTCTGTTTATTATAATAAACCCTTATAGCTCTTATATCTTACCTATGGAAGTCATACTTGGCAAAAAGCTATAAAAATCTTTGTTTTCTGCTGATTTTCAGGTATATGTGTGCACATCTGTGTATTGTATGCTGTGTCTACATATGCCCTTGTATGTATATATCATATACACGGTACCAAAAATTGGCATATAAAGAACACTCATAAAATTAAAAGAATGGACCCAAATACCTTTCAGTTCACATGACTTAAAATGGTTAAAGAGATAAAAATTTTAAAACTTCTTTGAAATTACTAACCTACACATTTTTTCCTAAGTGATTAGCCAATTAAAGGTGGTGTTTTCAGCCGGGCGCGGTGGCTCACGCTTGTAATCCCAGCACTTAGGGAGGCTGAGACAGGAGAATCGCGAGTTCAAAGCCAGCCTCAGCAAGGGCGAGGCACTAAGCAACTCAGTGAGACCCTGTCTCTACATAAAACACAAAATAGGGCTGGGGATGTGGCTCAGTGGTCGAGTGCCCCTGAGTTCAATCCCCGGTACCA